>JAWWEQ010021077.1:0-29597 GCA_035583055.1 Torymus tubicola
TTGCTTCGTATATATTAATTATTTCATAATATAAGCTTGGATGGGTCGTAGACAAATGTTTAAGGAGTAAAATGAGACGCATAACGTTAAAATCGAATAAAAAATAAAAAGTTGGCAAATTACGAAATTAACTTTTTTACTTATTGATCAATATCTACGTCTTGAATTAACAATTTTTTATGACAACAGTTTTTTTCGGTTCAGAAAGTATTTGCCTTTCATATCTGTGTGTACTTATATTATTATATTTTAATAACTTATAACATTACAAAAAAATAGTGAACCCACTTTAAAATCTCGATAACCCCCTTAAATGACCGAAGGTTAGGTGCCATACTAATTGCCAGAGGTAGCTCATTCAAAATTCTGGGGCCTTCCGTGGCAAAGGTATTTTTCCTGAAATCCAGCTTACAGATGGGTACATCAATGATTAGGGGATCCATTCTGAGGGTTCTAGTTGCCATGTTAGACCGAAGAATGAGTTGCTCCGCTAAGTATTTTGGACAATTAGTATATAGGATCTTGTAAATGAGCGTTGACATGAAGTATTTCCGTCTTGAATTGATTTTTATCCATTCCAGAGTGGCAAGATAAAGTGTGATATGATCCCTTAATTTTAAATCACAGCCAAATTTTATACATGAGTTGAAAGTTTTCTGAAGTACTCTTTCTTCGTCACTAGTTAGATCATGAATTGCAGCACTGCAGTAGTCTATAATCGGATAGATTAACGTTGATATTAAAGTTGTTCGGATGCCCTTGGGAAGAATGTGTCTTGTGGCTTTTAGCTGATGCAAAGTCCCATAGATTTTTCTAGACCTTCGTCTGACTTCCAATTCCCAGGATAAATTTGGTGTTAGGTTAATCCCCAGATATTTGACTGATTCAGAAAAAGACACCTCAACTCCTTCGACTTTGATCCTGGATGTCGTTGTTAGGTTAACATTGGCGGAGATGTTCGCATTCGTCCCAACAACCAGTACCTTCGTTTTGCTGTGGTTTAATTTTAGTCCCATATGTTTGGCCCATTTGACTATTCTTTCTATGTCTTCATTGATCTTCTTTATTTCATCATTGAGATTTCTGGGATGGCAGGACTTAAAAATCGTGATGTCGTCCGCGAATATGTTGTACCCACGTAATCTAAGAGTAAATTTGAAAAAAATAAGCTTACCTTATTGTGAATTAGGAAACACATTGGAGCGAGAGAGAAACTTGTTTGTTTACATTACCTATTACCAACAGAAACGAGAAATTGAATTTAAACTGAATTTTGCTTAAATTTGCACAGTATGCACTATTCAAGAACACAGCAGTATCAAAACACAAATGGCCTTGAAGACGGCACTCTCTTCTCTTTCCAAAGAACCTATATACATAAAGTAAATACACACCTACTACTACTCTATCGGAATCGAAACGGAGTTGAATCAAAACACGACCAGCTCCTTCGAAAAGTCAGACAAGAATGTATCTTTCGGTAAATGAATTCATCTTTTTGAATCAGGGAAAATAGCTATAGTTGTACTTGATAAAGAATAAAATGAAAATCAGAGATCAGCTTTCGAAATATTATATATCCACCTTTAAAAATATTATAGATTTAAAAAAAAAGATGATAGGTATGCCAATTTTTAATCAGATGTACTCTTACTTTCTGACACTATATATTTGTATGTATATTAGTTTCTGTTCAAATAGATTTCCTATATAAAAGAAAGGAATATTTTCGAAATCTTTGTTACAACGAAGTAGCAGGGAGAAAATAAAGCTCTTTTACGTTTAACACTAAGGCACCTACATAATTAAACCTATTAAAAACTCATTTGTCAACCACGTAATATATAAAATTTCATATTTATATAAGAATAAAAGCGACATTGTTCGCTGAAGCGTTATATAGAAGAATAAATATAGTTTCATTTAAAAAAGTAACCACTTCTATTTTAATCAAAGCCATATTTTATTGTTGTGGATTAATCGTTTAACTTGAACTTATCAATGACGTAATCTCGTTAGGTATAAAACATTGTAAGCCTTTCGAAAAGTTCAAATGCTGCGGGTCCTATCAGCACAAACTTAATTTTGTTTCGATTGATTTATAGTAGGTCCTGAAGTGTGACCTGCTTTCTAATTTGTTGGAATACACTGAAAGCAGAATGATGTATATAATAGTTCTTTTACTCATTTATTGCAGAATTTTAAATATGAAGAAACCTATACTTACGCAACGCATTAAGCCTATATTATAAGTCGGCTCTCAATTTATAAAAATGTTACTACAGATACTCTAAAGTTTTGATATCGAGAAAATCATTTGTGTACTTTTCAAACCACGTAAATTTAACAAGCTTCTTTTGAAACAATTTAAGTTAAAATAAATCCGATATGGTACCAGCTATTCTTGAATTCAGTGTATCAGGGTGCAGAAGTTTATTTCTGTGTGATTTTGATTAATTTTCATGTACAATAAATAAATAATTTCTAAGTTACATATTTCCGATCCCGTGATTATGAAAACATTAATATTCATTAAAAAATTGGAATTTAAATACTGTATTACCTTTTTATTCATGCATTTGAATATAATTTGAATTTAGTATTAACAGTCCGTTTAAATATCTTATTGTTTAATAAGAAGTCATGTAATAGTATAAGTAAAATAACCTCTTTTAATTAATTCTTATCTGGCATTTTACCCATTAATATTTATTGTCCCTTCTTTTTCTTACAAAATGTGTATTTGACGCTTAAAAGAAACGTATAACTCGCTGGAAACTAATTTTAAAGGGATTTTGCTTTACTCATTTCCTGATATTTGAAACTACTCGAGAGCTTTGATTTTAATGATATGGACTACTGTTTAACGTAAAATAAGCAAAATGAATACTGCAACGATATTACTTCCTTACAGTATATTTATTTAAATTTTTAATTTAAAAGTCTTCAAAGGCTGAAGGTTTAATTTAGTTTTTATCATATTCCAAAATATTAAAAAATGTTAATAAAAAATTATAAGTTATTAGAATTGAAAATAATAAATAAAAAAATATTTGAACACTTTAAAATTGAAAAAAATAAAATTAACAGTAGTTTAAAGTTGGACGTACTAACACACGTTTTTACCTTTATTTTTTCTGCGAAACATTTGCAGTGTCGGCGTGTGAAAAAGAAATAGCATTTCTTATAATCATATTACAATCGTTTTAAAATTTAACATATTAAAAATTATTTGGTATAGCACCAATGTTCAATACAAAAAGTTACGAATAATCAAAGTCTATCATAGTTATATTTATTAATTTTATGAAAAATTCTCGTTTTCAAATATTTTAATCAGTAGGGGAGCCGGGGCTGGTTGGCCGACTTTTTGCATTTTATTTTTTTTCCAAATAACTACGAATTCAATCGATAAAATCAAAGTATTATCTCAACGTACTTCATCCATTGAACATCCATGAATGTTTTCATAGAGATCAAACGTCATCCAAAAAAAGGTATGGACAATTTTCTTATACGTGTTCCTCTCGGCCAACCTGCCCCGAGGCGGGTCAGGTTGGCTGAGTGTCTGGGGAAGTTGACCGACAATAAATTTTTATCAAATTATAAAAAATAAACCTATTTTTATTTTTAATTTGCTTTTGTTGAAAAACAAAAACGTAACGTGAATAAATAAATAAATAAATAAATAAATATAAAAAAATACATCATTCGCAGACACAACAAATAATAGTACATTTCGATAATAGTGCGAAACCGTATTCTTTCACACAACGTGCGAGAAGTGAGATTTTCGCACGTTTCGTTTGGCACGGCATGCGAGAAGTTTGACTTCTCGCACGGAGTGTAAACAAAATTTTGTTCTCTTTCCTGCACGGGATTCATGCGCCCAATTCTTGCAAGTAATAGATTGCAACCATTCTTCATGAGTAGTTTGGCTGAACGGTTTTTCGCAAACTATGCAGAACCATTCGTTATTGATCAAGAGACTGCGCACAGGAATTTGGAGGTCATGTGAAATCCGATTGATTTTTTTACGGTCGAATTTGATCGCATAAATAGCTCGCATTACTTCATCCTTTGATAATAAGGTTCTATCGGTTTTTCTTTTGTAATTACGCATCATTTTGATCTGTAAAAGTGATTTATTTGTCAAAACTCTAATTTTTCGATCGGCCAACTTGCCCCGGAAAAAATGGCTAACATGCCCCGATGGTACAGATCAATTTGCAAACTCTATGACATTAGATATTTCCGAGAAAACAAAAACAAAAAAAATTGGGAATGTGTAAAAAAGTGCTATGCGAAAAAATTAATTTACAATAAGATATTATAGATTTTCTAGAACATTATAAAGTTGAAAAATAGTCCAGAAAAATTCAAACTTTCGTCTTTCTTTGATGAACTATGCGATCCAACTGAAACTCTGGAAAAACATTCCTTTTATTATTTTACGTCACTTATATGAATTACAGCGCGATCTATTGTTTTACTAACGAGATGTTAGCCATCGGCCAACCTGCCCCGCATGCCAACTAGCCCCGGTCTCCCCTAACAATTTCCTTGAATTATCATTAATCATAATGAAATAATTTTACTATTATAAAATAACTATATAAATAAAATGAAAAGTTAATAAAGAAATAATAATAATAATAATAATAATAATAATAATAATAATAATAATAATAATAATAATAATAATAATAATAATAATAATATAAATAAATAAAGGACCCAGGTGAGGAAAACAACACACATAGCATACATAAATAAAAATACGGAAATATCCGTTTGGATATGTTGATGTTTACTGTCTAAAGAAAAATAAAAAAAAATAAAAGAATATATAAATTTTGTTTATAATAAAAAAAAACGCTATACAATATTTCTGGTATCTTAATAAAAAAGCCGATTTTAAAGAAATACAATAAGTTCAAACTGTTGACCGAGCGTACAATTTTTCTACACGATATCATTAGTAGCCGCCCCAAATGCCTTGACAACCTTTGATACTCGAGAAGTATAAGGGAGGGCTATTCCCTTATTTTCCTTCACAGGCACTGAAACGGCTAAGAGTAAAAAAAGTACCGCTGGTACTGGACGTACCAGTCCAACTCGGCCCAGTTTATCCCGAAGGAGTAATCCTGGACCTCGCAATATTTACCTCGTTAATTTTCTTGATAGTCACCTTGATAATGTCAATAGGTAAGAGAGCTCGCGCTCTTTTACCTCTTGCCGCTGTTGCTGCCGGAGGAAGAGTGAGAATTACTCTATTCTTCCCCTATAAGTCCTCCCACCTGCGTACTTACTTTAACTAGTCATCTAATAGATGGCTAGTTGCGCATTGTTTTGATTCCTGACTTTCGCGCAGTTCTTTTGATTGTGTGTGAACATGTGAAGACTTTTTCATTCTCATTTGTTCACACACGTCTTCTTAAGAATTCAAAACTTTAAAATAACTTTTAATTTTATTATAACATAAACAAAAATTTGAATATAAAATTATACACAGCCTAAGTTCTGTGGAGCGGTAAAACTAATTTTATTGTAAAAATATTTTAACAACGAAATTTTACCAACGAATTTTAACAACGTATATTTTGTTAATAATAAAATTTCTTTTAGAAAATATGATATGCAAATTGCAGAGTAGTTAAATTGAGAACGTTGCAGAAAAAATGTCAATTTTTAGGAAATATTTTTGACGGTATATATTTATACATATTTTTTTAATAAGTAAGCACGGTACAATAAATTTCCATTAGGTTTTTCGAGTACCTTTATTATACAATTATAAAATTATATATACAATAACCATGCAGTATTTATATAAAATAAATAAGCTCACATCGTTGAGGCTTGTTAAATTTTAAACCAACAGTTTTATTTAAAAATATCCTTTATAGTCTGCAAATAAATATATTTCATTTATTCGCAAAAATTTCATTGTGAAAATAACCTTTTCAGCTTCCTGCAATACATTCTATCTTCGGAGCTCTTTCATGTTTACTGCCGATATTCCATTGTCACGCAACTATAAATAACGCACATTTAATACAACCGAATATCTGGAGTTTTTTCGTTACGTGTTTCATCTATCTTCTTTTTATTTCATTAAATTCATTCATGTCGTTTCGGGCCGCTTTAGTGGAGCATCTAGCCAGATTCGTTGAAACATGTAAAATAGCATGGGATCGGTTGTCCAGAATCCTTGTGCGTGCATGCACGCCTTGTGTTTTTCGCATTTCGCTGACTCGATCGTTTGGAAATAAAGTACTGCGGATATATCTATATATGTATATACCAGGAAGCCCTCCCGTGGAAATGCTAAACGCCGCGCGCTACTCACACCAAGCGCCTGGGTTATTTTCAATTAAGTCCACGTGCTTGCTCGCACTAGCTTTTCTCTCGTGCTGTTGCGCGTATAACGCGTTTTGGAAATTGGATAGTAACGTGTGGAAGGTGCATAATTTTTAACTAATTTCCCAGGGTACAGATTCCAGCAGTGTTTTTCGTGAATGTGGTCGCTATAATGAGTTACCGTTAGGTATAATACATAATTCTTCTACGTGACAATATATATTTTGGCAAATCTTTACAACTTTGCTTGCCTGTTATAATTTCATCAAAAACTTTGGTACAGTTTAACACAGTTTAGCAGTCGTTACGAAGTTTGTTAAGTAATCGTGGAGAAACACTTTTTGGAATATTATAGTGTTACTATTAGGACGGGTAAATTCTATGTTATATAAACATTTTTTGAATGTGTTATCTTACAAGTATAATATGAAATTGAATTATTACATAGACTAATTGTGAATAATATTCATAAATATTTCTGTAAAAACTTGCTCGATTCTATCTTTGTTCTTTTTCTATCATATCAAAATTGCACAACACGTGAGACAATCTGGAAGCATATAGTTTAAATTTTACTTCTTTTATCTTATTGTGATTATTTACATTAATTTCTTCTTTTTACATTAATTTCTTATTTTTTAATGTGGAGTAACAATTAAAATATTATTTACTAAGATTAAACTTGACATTTTAAACGTCATTTCTAAAAAACTCATTTTTGATCAAGCTTAGATTCAAAGTATTCAAGCACTACTTCTCTTATTATTCACCTTACCTATAATTAATAAATATTAATATAAAACAAGGCACTTCTATCGATTATTAGTTCTAACAGCAATTAACAAATTCTTGGAAATTCTTAATATTTTTCGATATTCTAGCTCGTTTTTAAAATATTTATTTCTGCATTATACATAAGAGCCATCAACAGATACCAATAATAATTTCGTAAAAAAAAAGAATTAAAGTTATTATTAAATTTTGGGGTATTTAATATTTTTACTTCAAGCGCACCGTAAATAAATCACACGCTTGACTAAAATACCTCTTGGACTGCATCGTTGATTCGATTATGCACAATTTTCCGTCGGTCGGAAATTAAATTTTAATTCTCAGTCGGAAATTCTGAAGGCTTGTCCTTTGCCGCGTCGGCATTTGTCAATCGATACTTGCTAAATATATGCAGACTCAGTATCTGGGCGTCGCCGTGGCACGTGCAATTACAACAATGCGCCCCCACAGCTTTTCCTCCTCACTGACGTTCAACAATCTGCGAGAAACCGGCTGGTGCATATAAAACGTTTTTTTATCACCTCGGTGCGCTTTCTATGCGTACCACGCGCGCTGCTGGATTTTAGACAGTTCTCCGCACGACCGATCGCGACGCTATTAGTTACACTTTCGAAAAAATTGACATTCAGGCGCAATTCGCATTATTGATGTCGCATGTGGCGAACATTTCAATGAAACTGAACTTTCTTAGAATTAAAAGGATTTAATAAAATAATAGTCTTTAATGTGTTGATTAAATTTTTTAAGAAATAAAACACTTTTATCTAATTTGAAAAGATTACATTAAAATAATTCAAATTATCACAATATACATTTCACGCAAAAGTTTATGTGATTTTGAAGTGCTTGTGTAAGTATGAATATTATTTTTAAAGATTAAATAAAATAAAACATTCTTGCGAATCTATCGATATAAACTTTTTTAAAATTCTTATGAAATCACTTTTTTCTTTTCTTTCCATTTAACTATCTAGCCTCTTATTGTATATTCGAATATGCTTTAAAAGCCCTTGAAATAAAAGCTTCTTAGAACTAAAGGCGATTCCAGTTTCAGCGCAAACAGTAAGCTGTTCTTCAATTACTATCATTAAGTACAGAAACTGTAATACAATGATATTTACTTGGCTTGTGTTTTTTCGTGATTTAGTAATATAGTTATTGCAATAATATAAGGAATAAGAATTGTTTGTTTTTCAGCAAAAGTTACACTGTAAATTATTAATTCATTGCGGAATATATCATTTATCGTTAAATAAGCTTATAAGAATTTAATTGAATACGATTTTAATTTAAACAGGAATGTGATTTTCGCTCTCAGTAAATTGTTTCCTTCCTGTAATGAGTGAATGCAATTGTCAGAACACTCATTTTCGTCTTGCATGAAAGGTTTTAATTTAATAAATGCTGTTGAACTTGATATGATTTAATTATGATTGGATAGATTAAGGATACATCAGTAATAAATGCAAATACTTTCACGAGATTAAATACGAAAATGTTTATTTTATATGTTTAAATTTAAAATAAGATCATGATACATTTATATACTTATTATATTATTATTTTTTCATTCTATATGTACAAATACGTTTTATTTTCTACAGAACAAAATCATAATGTAATAATGGACCATTAAAACATACAATTAATAAACCGAGAATAAATATTTACTTGTAAATGTAAATTTATGTACAAAAGATTTTTCTTTTCATTCTATACATACATTGTTATTATGTCTGGAAATTTCATTTTTAACATCGAAAATTAATTTTTTTGATATAATTTGACATTTTTTTCATAAATTTTTTATTTGTTTATTTTGTAAGACAAATATATATATATATATATATATATATATATATATATATTTTCTTCAAAATTGAAAATTAATTACAGGCGACAGTCATCGTAGATGGCTATGTAGAACAACAAAGTGATGACGCAGTTTAATTATAGTAAAATTTCTTCCCAAAATAATTGAATTTATGTGGCAATATTATATTCTCAACAGCTCCACTATACATAGTGAATATTACAATAGAATAATTATTCGTCACACTGATAATTACAGCTACAGGGTGACAGATTCAATTAATCCAAAATCGGACTGTATAAATTGTACTGCGAATCAAATATCTCAATACTCACTTTAGCGCAATACTTTAATTCAGCCTTTCATATGCTTAAATATTTTAGAAAAGCTTTTTCCGTCACGGACGATGAACAAAACTGCCGCGCTTCCATCCGTCACTCGTTAAAAAAGAAGCATCAGTTTGCAGTGATCCGAAAGAAAAGGGTAGGGCGAAGAAGGAAGTGAGGCAGGAGTATTCAGTCTCCTTAATCAAAAGTCAAACTTATAGCCGTTGCCGCTAACTTTAACGTGAGCCACCGACGGGGCAGCCGAGTATGCAACGCCTAATAAATTTGCCGTCTGCTGCTGCTGTTGTTGATCTTGCAGTTGCTGCTGCTGCTGCTGCTGCTGCACCTGTTGCTGTTGCTGAAGCTGGATTTGTTCGGGCAAAGCTTCGATCGGCTGAGCTTGGGGGACGCTCGCAAATCTCGTGGCAAGAAGTCGAGCGAGATGAGCTTGCTGCACGCTTTGCTGATTCGCCGCCTCGACCGGTTGAGCTTGGGCTTGCTGTGCATAGCCTGTTAGAAAAAGAGAGTGAAATTCACTTAGAACTTTTATAAGAAGAATGTTAGTCCAATTGATACTCTGCAAATGTATCATTCGTTTTACTAAGATTGACTCATTATTTTTTGTTTGCAGCTTTTGACGTTTTCAGTGATGGATCTATTGTGTATAGAGCCTATGTATACATGAGTAGATATTCGAATACGAAGTTTTTTATTATTACGCGTTTCAATCATAAATGTGCATTGAAACAAAATTTAACCAAGTGTGTACGAGAAGATACGTGTTTAGTGTAGGATTTATGTTCAGTAGTATAGCGACAATATACATGAGCACCGAGCTTTACGCCCGTGTATTCGTTCGTAAAAGAAATGTGATTACTTTTATTTTTTTTCAATGATAGGCAAGAGACTTACATAAGTATGTGTAATTTATTTAAATTTACCTAGTTTTAATCTATTTTAAAGTAAATTTTAACTCGTTCAATTTGAGAATTTTGATGCAATTTTTTTATAACAAGGTATAATTAATAACTCTTTTATTTGAAAAGTAAATTTCACAGACACTTTTAGTTTTTAAGTTAATTTTCTGCCAACAAACTGTCGGCACTTTTTCTCAGGAAATGATGGAATGATTTACTTACGCGATAATAAAAGCTCATAACTTCTTTATCACATTCATTTTAGACTTTTATGTTCAACTACATCTGGTTAAATAAGAGGTACTGTGTCTGACCATTTTATACGAACATAAAGGAAGCTATATTCTTTAACCTTATTTCTAAACTTTACTTTTACAAAAAAAAGTTTATTATTTAAATAGTAGTAACATTCGATATATGAGATTTTTACTTTTTAAAGTAGTAATTTTTATGATTTCCGAAGAAAATTTTTTTTTTTTTCAAATAGTTATTTTTATTATTTTTGGAGCAAAATTTTACTATTCAAAAAAGTAATATTTATGTACGGTGAAATGAAATATCACAGAATCAGTTTATTTTCTACAAAAATAATAAAACTTCCTATTTGAAAAAATAAAATTCCCATATGTTAATTGTGTTCCAGCACTACTATAAAAATAATAATTTTTCTTACAAAAAGTAAAGTTTACAAATAAATTTTTCACCGTGTATTTTACAACTATTTCTTATTGGTGTATATATTTTATAATAAAAATAAGATCAATATGAAACATTTATTTATATTATTATTTCTTTAACTTTTATTATTTGATCAATTTTTTTATCTGCGCATAAAAACAATTGACAAAATAGTGAAATGAATTTGTAAAGCAGGTATTTTCAATAAAAAACTGCTGCAAATTCATTGGTATATTACTTTTCCAAAGTTAATTAATTAGTATTTTATATTTATTTTTAATTTCAACAATTAACATTCCGTCACAATTTTTATCACGATATCTTTTTGAATTTTTGAGATGTAATTTATTTAAAAAAAATTATATTAACTCAGGATTAACTGTACCTATCAGCAACGTTTTTGTTAAACTATAAAAATTTTATCTTATTTATAGAGTATTAATTAAATATATAAGTAATATCAACTTCACATTATTAAAAAGATGTAAAAAGTATCAGAAAATTGAAAAATAACTAAAAATCAAACTTGACAATGGAGAAATATTAAAAAAGAAAGAGTAATCTCTGCTCGTCAAAATCTGTCCAAAAGTCCTCGAGAACTGCTCGATACTATAAGTACCATGATATTGTAGAAATTTTTTGTTGTGAAATCTAATGCAATTTTATAGACATATTTCGCATATCGGAATCAAAATCCTTTTAAATTTCACATCTACGGATAAACTCGTTGTTGAAAAAGTAGAATTTGAATTAATATTCTCTATATAACATACGCGGCACCTACTTATGCATAGCTGCACATCACACTGGAAACAAATTTTTCTCCAAATATAGTTTTATATTGTCTGGATTAGTTATGTATATTATGTATATTCATAAAATTATTATTTAGTAATTACTACCACAATTTACTGAACAAGTGTAGCTATATTATGTTTGGAAAAATTTTTAAACAAAAAATCATAAATTTTTTTACTTTACTTCATATCTATTACACATAATATCCTTTCTTCAAGTACATTATTTTATTTTTCATTACTAGGTGGATTGCGGGTTAAGTGTATATAGTGTCTTGTAGTTTTAAATTGTCATAAATTTTCAGTACGAGCTACCTATTTATAAGGATTGTAGAAAAGTATGAAACTTGATTTTGCAAAATAATATTATAAAACTAATAAATGATAGATAAGTTGTTCATATTACTTTTTCAGTTGTTGATTTGTTTGTTCGTGATTAATAGGATAATACGTTAATTAAATTTTACTCAAGTGTGTGATAATATTATCAGTATCACCATCGAAGTAAATAACTTGTTCAGTTATATTGAAAATATTTTACTGAAAATCGGGTAAACTTCACATTTTGTATCTTCAAATAGGCTTTTTCCATTCAACACTTTCCGTAGTAGGAAAAATATTGACGTAATGCTACAATACACATAAAACGTAACCAGATAAATTCATTTTTTTAATTTTGTACACGATATAAGTTAAGTAAAGATAAGTCCATAACTTTTTTGGTTTATCGTAGTTATAGTTTATTTTATCCATTATAATTGAATATGAATATTACAAAATTCCTATACACTTTCAAATTATAAACATTTTAAATTTTACAATATTAGACCTCGATCGTCCGCGCTGTTAAACTTGTGTAGTACGTTAAATGGTCGTAAATTCAATAGAAATGTCACGAAAGTAGACATTTCTTGAATAAGTTATAAGAATTCATTGAACAATTGTTAATTTTGTAATTTATTGACCCGTTATATAATTAAATTGAAGAATCTAAATGATTGTGTCAATTGACTTATCAAATATCGCGACTCATCTCGTTTCCTCCGATTTTATATATAAGTTTGAACATTAAAACCCATTTTTCTTGGAAATTCGAAAATGTACTTATCTGGGTATGTCTCGAAGCCACAGATATATAGACACTCCAAAGAAATGACTGTATTTCGCATTCAGAAAAATGAAATTTCATATCCATCTGCTTCTATATTTTTTCTATAATCACACCCTTTGTCTTATATATTTAAGTAATGTACATTCAAGTTCAGACTAATCTATCGCTCACCCGAGTAGGCCTGGAGGTACTGTTGGTACTGCTGGAGCTGCTGCTGATATGCCAGAGCTTGCTGTTGCTGCTGATAATCGATTTGCTGCGGCTGGTAGGCCGCCTGCGCTGGCAGTGGTCCCGAGGCGTACCCCGTTGTAACTGGTCCGATCGGCGCGTATCCTGTAAATACGAGAGCGCTTACCATTATTACCCTGCATGTAATGCGCAAATGGAAGGCAACGTGTCGAATATTCATCAGGTACAATTTTGATCGACCCTTGTACAATCTCACACAAAAACAGTTCGTGAATGCATTTCTCACAAGAGCTTCACTAGAGCTAGGAGGGTAGCGAGCCTTGATTAAAATCGCCATAATTAAGTTAATGGACAGGGACATACCATAATAATTCAAATTTGTTTTCTACCCTCTAACAAACAATTCCTGAATAGTTTTCTGAAAGTAAACATTAGGAAAAATTATGATGTCGCGTTCCCCGCCATTAACTTAATTGCAGTGATTTTTAATCAAGGTTGGTTGTACTATATTTATCTCGCACCCACAGCTTTTGCGTGAGATTCTAAAAGGCTCTTTGGAACCAAACGTGATGCACTGCAGCGTCATACACTGAGAGCGGATGAGGATACTTTACGTATAGGAATGATGCGTGGTAACTATGAAATGAGCGTACGAAATTTTTGGAGAATAACATCGACGAGATGGATGTATAGGCATGGCGCGTGATCGAGAGAACTATTCTATTCGAGTATTTTATTATACCTCTCAAAGTAGTCACCGCGCGTACTAGCCACTTTTGTTTTTTGATTTCGTTTCTAGGCAGATGGATAAAGGGGGGAGGGGGGATGACGTTGCATACTTTTATTTGGTATTATAATATGAACGTTAAGGCAGTAGAACTTTTTACACGTGGTTGTTGATTAACCGTTTATTTTATAGGGACTTTTTATGCCATACCAATAAGCACTTTTTGTAGCCAAGAAAAAGCTATTTCCAGCACAATTTTAGTTTTTGATCGTCAGCTAAATTAAAGTTCAGGTTGAATTGATTGCGCACGCTCTTTTGTCTGACAGGAGGATGCTATTTCAATAGCAAGTACAGAATACTATTGTTCTGCTAATGAAAGGTTTATGGGCCAAACATTAAATGCAGTTGCAAATCATTAGATCCAGCAAAATAAATTGCGATTTTTTTCGGGTATTTTAAAAGATGTAAATCAGGTTTATTATATTCAAAAGTTTTAGTCCGTGTATTTTATTGGGCACACTTTCGGACCTCACATTGCATTATGGTCCAAATATTTAGCTGCTACCTTTGTACTCAACGTGTTCGGATATAGTAATGCATATCTATCTATTATTAATTTGTTTTTCTTAAACTAGTATTATTTGTTTGGTTCTGAATAAAACGAATCAAATTTATAGACTATATTGAACAAGTAAAAACATATTTTTAATCAATAAATGGTTCTTATTGTTAAGAAATAAGAATAGTTTTTGTGTACATTTTTTATAATATAATTTCAAAAAATATTATATATAAACCTGAAATTTGGTAAAATTTTTACTTATATTGCTTATTTAATTTTTTTGATTATGTGTATAACCAATGTGCTTGATATTTTTTAAATATATTATCATGAAGTGGAATTGGAATATTTCTTAAATGTTCATATGCACTTACTATTAATTTCCACATTTTTAAAAATTTGCTCAATATAATAAGACTTATAGTTTATAAGTTTTATCAAAATGTACATTAATTAAAAAATGTATTTAGATTTATTAAATTTCGTTATTGATGATATAAAAAAAAATTTATAAATATAAATACAAGTACTTGAAATATATACATATATGGAAATAATTGGAATTCATGTTCTAATTACTGGTATAAACTATTTTATACCACTCTAATCTCAAAATCACAACTTTAGTATGATTTTCGGCGCTCGTGGTATACAATACTGTTCGAAACTAAGGTACGAAACTAGTGTGACTCCCGCACCCGTATCGAAATGTACTATTACATTGGTGCATCGTGTATTACCAAATATAACGATTTGTACATTTATATTCATTTTCAATTTTTATCAAAGAGTACTGATGTTTTCTTTTTGTTAAATAAAAAATCAATAAACAAGAAAGAATTAAGAGGAATGAAATGAATTTGTCCCATTGTTACGAGAACAAGTTATCAGAAATCAAAATTAAATTTAAAAGCGCTTTGCTTATCCTAAAGTAAAATTTCATGTTTATTTTAAAGCTACTATCGTTTAGCATTTTTTTCTAGCTGGAGAAATCTTATTTATATTAATTCATAAAATTGATTTATTTACTTATAATTGTAGTATATCTTAAAAACACAAAAATTATTAATGAGTTTAAAGTTTACAACGTTGGACAGCAACGAATTAAAAAAAGAATTCATTTTACTTTAACCTTATGCTTACTTTGTATTGGTTTTACCTGTTGCTTTCATGTTTTATAATATATGGGATAATTTTATAACAGAGAACGAATTATATAAATTTTCCATTATTTAGTAATTTAAATCATATGTAAAAAATTATTTTTTTGCATTTGAACGATGCAGATTTGAGGTCTATAATTATTAGTAATATAATATGCCATTATTTTAAGAAATATGTTTCACTTTATAACAGTAAAATTCTTTTATGATCTTTAGCTTTTTCAAAAGAAGCCTTGCTTTGACGAAGAAATACTTAATTTCATTTTAAAATTTTTAAGTTGAAAGCATGTCAGTTCTAAGAACATTTTTTAGTCTTTGACCAATTACAAAAAAAGCTCATTCTTTTGGGTTTCTAAAAATTTTTTTAATCTATCAATCCTTTTAGAACCGGTTAATTATTTTTACTTATAATAAATTTTTAAATAGTTCATTATAGATTTGATCAAAATGTATTATTCGTAGCTTCTGCAGTTAGTACAGTGAAATAATATATTAAACTTCACCAAACTAAGTGCTAATGAATAGTTTACATTAATTTCCACCTCATTTTCCCGTACTTATTACTCGTTAGACGGTAAGTCCCTTAAGTCTCCCGCATACATCATTTCGCAGCTCCCTAGATTAAAAATAAAGTCCCTGGACAATACTACGAATATCGTCGTGAGTCCTTTTAAACAAATGCACGTAAATCATAGTTAGTAGGTTAATTGTTAACATAACCTGATGTCGGCCCAAGATCAGTCATCTAATTAAATACAGCCGTTCAATGAAGCTTTTTTTATGGAATAAACATATTATATTCATTGTAACATATACTTTGATTTATTAAAATGCACATTTATTGTGTGCTAGTTACGGCGCCCTGTGTTACAAGATAGGGCACCGTAACTGCAACTCCTACATCTACTCTAGGCATTTCACATTATGCAGGTATATCTGTGAGTGTTATAACCGTCACAAGCATCTTAATATTATCTGAAAAGGCTTTAATTAACACGTATACCTTGTGAGTTGCGCATCCTCAGGGCGATAAAGCTCCTTCCTCGCGCGTACTACCTCTAAATTCAACAAAATGCCCTCTACGATTATAATGAAGCTGTGCTCAACGCAAAATCTAATATCCAATAACGGCAATATGCGCATTGGTCGAGCAAAAATCGAAATACGAAATAGACTTTGGGAAATGAAATAGTACGTTCGTTGGATTAACGTTTCAGGCGATTGTGTATGTGATAAAAAACTTTTAAACCCTCCACGACAGCGAGTGATGATGAGAAACTTTTATATAGTAAATGCGATTTTTAAAGCATAAAGATGACGAGTATATTGCCTGGCTCTGCTTGTGACGTCAACTCTGATTAATTTTATATTAAAATTTAATTAGTGCTTGGAAGTCCAGTTATTGTTGTTCAGTAAATATAAATAATGCGTACGAAGAATTTTACATACATGGATGTTTTTAAAAATATAAAAGAAGAAAAATGGATGCACTGTGAAAGAGTTTGGGAGTACATATTTCTCAAGTTAAAATAAAAACAATATCCGATTACAGTATTATCACCAGCTCGGTTACGTGGATTCAAAAAATAAATATGATCTGTTGAGTAAACAAGAAACTCCTTGTAGAGGTGTACTTCAAACTTTTATTTTATATTTTTATTTTATTCTTTACATACTGCGCTCATCAGTATAATTATGAGCGAACGTACAGAAAATTTTCCAGTGCTGATGTCTCGAAAAAAAAAGAAAAAAAAAGAAAAACAATTATAAATTTGTTATAAGATACGCTCATGAGGCAGCGTTTTTTGATTTTTAAAAAATAATTAAATATTGCTCTAGTTTAGTCCTAAATTATTCTACAAAAAATAACTTAATATATATATACTTTTTGCACATTCAGAAAAACCTAAAGACGAAGGAAAACGGTGCGTGTGTCTTCAAAATAGTATATTATGTACCTATTGGGAGGAAAAAACTTGCACAATCGAGGGTGGCAAACATGGATTGGTCCCACTTTTACTTCCGTAGAGATTATACCATTCTTAATTAGCATACCCAGGCCTAAAATACCACATTCGCGTTTTTAACCGGGAGCGAAAGTGATACTTACAATCAGGGTATGGTGAAAAAATGTTCATTTTTTTCGAGATATAAAAGGGAATTTTCTTTAGAATCGCAAACGTGACGTAAATATGATTTTCTACGTTTGGTCACGTATGCTCTTTCCAATAATTCATAAATTTAATATATTTAAAAATGTTTCAATTTAATTTCAATTTAATTTTAAAATATTGAATACCCATGTAAACAATAAATTTAAAGCTTTAAAAATTCACGAATAAATATCATACACATACCTGATAATATTATTTCCTCGCACGTATGCCCTCTGGTAACGTCTCATACATAAAGTTTCGGCATGTACCCTCACTTATTTCGAAATTAGTTATAAATGAAAAAAAAAACATATTGGGCTCGTGCGCCCTAACTCACCTAAACCAGGATTGCGATAGGCAAGAGCATGGGCGACATTCGGCAAGACACGCTGAGCGAGATTGGAATCACCGATGCTCGAGCTGAATGCCTGATGAGAGGAAGGACCGTTGAAGGCGAACGCTGTCTGCGTCAAGCCGGGCCTCACGAAACTGAACGAGGCGTGCTGCTCGGAACCGCCCAAAATGTTAGACGGATGCACGCCGTTCGTTGGTGGCTCCGCACTCGCACGGGATAGCAGTAACAGCAGCAGGGCGCAGCTCTGAAACGACTTTAACCGAAAGATTGAGATGTGGCGGGCTCGTGCAGTACGGCTCGTATGGGAACAGGTTGTTGGGGAGTAACGAGTTGGCTTTTAGTGCTATTGCTGTCTTACGCGCGGTCTTTTATGGGAGATTCAGGGAAAACTTCGCAAGGCGCTGGTAAAGGGGAGACTGTTAGTGAGTTACATCGTAAAAGAAAAGCGAAAATGTGTTAAACTGACCAATCTTGCGTTTCTCCTTGTGGGTCGAATAAAATTCGTTTCAATTTAATAATAGCTCTGCTACGAATTGAGTTTGAACAAAAATGTTTTTATAAAAATATTGACATTACGGAAATGGAGAACTAAAAAATTTTATTGAAATTCGAGGAATTCAAATTTTTTCTATGTGTAGTGCGTAAACGTTGTAAATATTTTAAGAATTTTAGAATTGAAATTTAACTTTGTAGAATCCAAATAGGTTTGACATTTGACTATGACGTTAATTCATTTCCTGTAGATTGCCACTCGTTCAATATACTTGCAGGTTTTGAGCACTTTCGCAGAAAGATGTTATTTATTCATTGACGTACAGATAGAAAAGGAAACCTTTTCTATTTGCTAGTTAGATCCTATAAACTGCAGAAAAATCAATAATAGCTAGTCCCAAGAGAGCTGAAAGTGAATTGTGACTAGGATACGCAAATTTAACCTTTTCGTTTCAAAAAATTCTATACAGTATCATTTAGAACGTCTCATATAATTTCATCTTTGAAAATTGTTTAGTATCATTTCTTGATATTTATATTAGTATGTATGAATACACCATAAAAATGATTGCTTCCTCCTAGAGGAAGCTTTGTGATAGTAATTTTTTGAGTTGTAAAAATATGTTATAATTATTGTCTGAGGTGTTAGGAATTAAGTTAAATTGTTTTTACTATATGGATGTGTGTGTGTATACGCCTGGATCACAGCTTCTATTCGTTGGCTTTGTTATTATTTTATCGTGATTACACTTGATTCAGCTTTGGCTAATTCCTTTGATAGAGTGAATTTGTTAATTGATCGTTTGTGGATAGTTAATTTCGAGGAAAATACTACAATTTTTTGATGCGTATAAAGTAAATTATATTAATTATTTTATTTTATAAAAATTTAAAATTGATTACATCACATTTAAATAGAGACCATTTTTTCTAAAAATGAATTAGTGTTCTTAAATATTATTTATTACTACTAAATATATTTGGAGTCAAATATCAGGATCTTTCTGAATAAAAATATAATATTTTTCTTTTACGTTAAGGAAATGTCATGAAAAGATTTAGTGATCGCAAAGTCTGTGTATATATTGTGCTGTATATATAGATTCTCATGTATTTTATTTATTACTACATTTATCAACTATAACATCAGATCTTTTTTACACGTTTTGAATTATTTTCTTTCAATATTGTATTTTTCGATATACTCGTAAATTACTATAAAATACCGATAGTCATGAACCTTAATTTAAGTTCCTGAAATAACAGCGTTTCAATAATCTTAATAAAGAATACGCTTGTGTTAGAAATAAATGAATTTACGCTGTTTTTTAAGAGATTGAAGTGGTTACTTCATTTCATTTTATAAAGACTGAATTGTATTCAATTTGGTCGATCAAGAAACTAAACGTAATTAAGTACGTGTTGCAGCAATGTAACATTAGAAAAACAACTAAAAGGATTTCAATGAATTGAAGAATTTTTTTTCTAGCATCGTAAGAATGTTGATATAAAGATTTTATGAAATCAAACAATCTATAAATGTATCAATAGCAACTTTTGTAGGTTATATACTTAGAAAAAGTTAGAAAATTAAACTTTATTATTAAAACTTTCAATATAACATGTTCAAGATAAAAAGACAAATTCATGACTGTCAAAAATACACATTAAATCTGAAGTTTTGGGAAGTTGAAATATTATAAAATCATTTCAATCAACAAAAAACAATCGTAGATTTGCAAAATAAAAAAAATAAATATGATAATAAATAAAAAAAATAAATATGATAGAAAGTACACATTTCACTATCGTTGTTAGTATAAAATCCGTACTATAGATTAGTAATTACTTGAAAAAAAAACAAATTTTATTAAACAAAGAATATTTTTGATCCATAAGTTTTTTCATGTTCAAATAATCTGTTGGTGCGGTGAACGTAGTTCCTTTTATAGTTTTTACAATAGAGCTTTTACGAACTGTATGTCAGAGTCACAATTGAAAGTTGTAGAATCAAATATGTATCCTATAAAATGGACAGTGTTTCGGCACATATTTTGTCGCTTTGTCATAACTTTTCCATGGCATTATTCATGTATTGTAGTATGATATTAAACGAAAATAATATAACAATAAAAGTTATGGTGATTCTAACGTGCTGGACCGTTAGATGCCGAGGAAGAGGGAATTATCAATATCTTGAAAGCCTCAGAATAAACAAATTTTTACTTAGATAGTACAATATCATTTACTTCATACATATACACACGCGCACGGATGCATGCCTGTAAATGCTCGTAAAAAGAATGATTTTCGATTTTTATAAAATTTAATTTAAATTTTCTTGTGATTTGATATTTTCACTGAAGTTCTATACTTTCTAGATAATTTTATAAAAGTATATTATTCATTTTTAGAGGAAAAATGTTTTTTGTTTGTTCGTAGTGAACATTAAATTTTTCAAAACACCTTTCTCTGAAGTTCACTCTTTAGTAGATATTTTTTTTCTTTCATACTTCGCGATTTTTTATATATCTCACACAATTTCTTTTATGATTAATAATCCTGAACAAGTCAAAAGTGCTGTACTTATGCATTGAGTAAAGAATTGTTTAACTGCACGTAGCAAACCTTTAACATGACCGATGAAAAAACGTGGCCCTTGCTTTCTTTCTCTGATCCCTACTGCTGAGGCTTTTCTCTCTCTCATTCGCTCACTCTATCTCTCGTTCTCTCGCTTTCTGGCTCTTTCACTTACAGCTGCCACTGGCATTCCGTTTTCCCGAGTATGCGCGAATTAATTTGCTTTTGACGCCAGCGCTCGGTGCCCCCTATTAAATTTGCCCTCTTGCTCGTTTTCTCTCCCCATTCGTTCGTTCTCTCTGCCGTTTTGTTCAAGTCCTTGGGTTTTATACCCGCGATATTCTTTCGTCGCAAATTCGGTCGGACGAGCTGACAGGAAAATTGGCTATTTACCTGAATCACAATTATAAACAGTGGGTTAAAAACCTGAAGTGTACAAACACATTGCGGGAGGGCTTGAGCATTAAAGCAAACAAGATTAATAAAGTACCAAATGAAAATTTAAATATTTGAAGAACGGTTAAAATAATATTATCATTAACATTAATTTTCGACGATATTGGAATTCCAACATTTGTTGTTCTTTATGTAATTGCAAGAGTATATTCAGTTTCTTTTAATCTTAGCGACAATGTAGAAATCTATATAAATACTAAATTTAAAAAGATTACAAATATTATGCAAAAGAAATATACTTATTACGTGTATTGTGATGCATTCAAGAATATTACACAAAATCCTCATTTAAAAATTGATTTCATGGTATCCGGGTCATCGATTACAATGTAAACTTTTATATAAGGATTTTAGAGCCTAAAAAAGAGATCGATTTGTTAACGTCTTCATCCAAGGGCGTTAAGTATTCATATTCGAGATTTTAGTTTCTAAAGTAAACTACTTTTGATAAAAACAGTATTATGAATTATTCTACAGATAATTTTATTCTTACGGTTCAAAAAAATAAAAATTTTTTGATTAAAGAACTAAATGGAAAGAGCAGAAAATTTGTGAGCGTAAATATCTCAACGTAAAATTTTCTGCTCTTTCCATTTTTGGGATCACAAATAGCGATTTTCATTAAAAAAAACCACTTTGACCTCGAAATAACCTTGAAAATCACGTTCAGGGTCAAATTCGTTGGTACCATTAGGTGGCCCCCTTTGAATCCTAAAACTTTTGTATTTATCATTTTTTGCTCCGAGTACATCTTCTGCCAATTTCTGGGGGTGGGCAATTAAAAGTGGGACATCTTGTACAGTCAATTTTCATTTATTATTTAACAGAATTCTATTTGACACAGATATGTAATATACACAATATGTCAATTTTCACTCCGATGAAAATACAAGATTCTCCTGAGCAGTACGGTCGTGCCTAGTATGTAAAAACAAAGTTTTTACATTGACAGCGCGAGATTAGCGCGCGACAACGCGCAGGGGGCGCGGCCCCCTAGTTTAAAATATAAAAGAATAATAGCAGGTACAAAAACCGCTGCCAATTCATTGGCCCATTGCTTCCTCAAACATATATTGTTTATTCTTTTAATTAATTGTAATTATTTAAATTTCTTTTGAATAAATTATATAAGTTATAGATACAACATGTTTTATTTTTAAGCAAAATTTTCAATTTTTTTTACGTTTATGTATATAAACTATATAAAATTTTAATCTCAAATATCTCTGACTAATTCTTTCGTCCAACGAACTCGACCAAGAACTATACAAGATCTACCTATAATAAATAGTACATTGCGGTACAAGAGGCGAAAGTTGAAATTCTCGGCTTCGCCTCGAGCGCCAACTTCACGCAGTGACGGGCTTTTAACTTTCGTCTTGTGTACCGTATACCATTTTTCTTGATGCCCGGTGGAAAGTACGTTTCCATAAATAGTCTCAACGACAAATCTTGTGCCACCGACAATGGTAACACCGTAGTAGCATGCATTTAGCTTTGCACGACTTCTCACTTTTCTGCTCCGATTTTTGGGAGACTCTTATTTCAATTGTTTAGCTCGAGCACGTTGATTTCGATACCCGCCCCAACATTTGCGGCAT
This sequence comes from Torymus tubicola, assembly GCA_035583055.1. Classification (NCBI taxonomy): domain Eukaryota; kingdom Metazoa; phylum Arthropoda; class Insecta; order Hymenoptera; family Torymidae; genus Torymus; species Torymus tubicola. The sequence continues at coordinate 23,079 of JAWWEQ010021077.1, forward strand.
GAGCGTAGTGAGTGCTGCTGGTCGAGGGTGCGGGCATCAGAAACATCGTGTGCATAATTTTAAAAAATGAATTGAGATGTTACTTGAAATTGAAATCAAATTCCATTATATCCGTCAAATAAAATATTGAAAAATAATGGACACGTATTTTTTTTTTCGAATTTTATATTTATTAACAAAGATATAACAATATGAAAAGTGCGATGACATCACAATTCTACGCTATATAGATATACTGCGCCATTGTGACGTCACAATTGTCTTAAATTGTAACTACCTACAACTTTGTTCATAAATGTTAAATTCAAAAAACAAAAAATACGTGTCGATTTATTTTTCGGTATTCTATCTGACGGATCTAATGGATTTTTTCATGCAAAATCTCAATTGTAATCAAATAAAATGTAAATTATTTTTATTAATTATTTTCAGAAGATTATTAAATATGCAGTTTTCATATTTGTTATTCCTTCCTCCTAGACGAAGCTTTGTGATAGTAAAATAGGTTTAGGCCAAATGTGGAGATAATGTGTTGGGAATATTATTTAGAAAATTCGAAATCGAAATACACTATTTTTAGAAAATGTCCATGTGGATGTGTGTGTGTGTGTGTCCGTAGTCGCTGATATCTCATGATCTACTCGACCGATTTTAACGATTTAGTGATCATGTTTTTAGATTCTGCTTCCACATTTGGGGTCAATATTCTATTTTTGTAAAATTAATTTTTATTCTTTTTTTATAGCCATTTTTCAATATGCAAAATTTGTATTATCCATTTTTTTAATATTTATACCAAATATTGTTTATATATTATGAATTCTCTGTATATAGGATAAAGTTCTCTACAATTTAAAAAAAAAAGAAGTTGATAGCTATATTTCGTCATAAGTTATTGATGAAAACGTAATTTTTTGTAAATAAGTTATATTTCAAAATTAAAAAACGATATTAACATGAATATTTTTTTGGTTATAAAGAATGTTAAGTACTATAACTTACTAAATTTTTAGATTTTTTTATTCATTATTTTTGGAGAAAAAAATAATTTATGAAAAAAAGTGATTTTCTTTGTCGTTCAATAACTAGAGTAAAATTATTTTAATCACATGAAATTTTTTCTAGGGGTAGATTTTTTATACTAATCGGGTGAGTTCTTTGGGCAAAAGGATTGATCTATAAATTTCGGAGATATTTGAAGTTAAAATTTTTTCATTTTTTTTTAAATCGTAATTTTTCAAGAACGGCTCTATGTATCTGAATGGGATGTATAGCATTCGAAAGAGAATTAAATTAACTATATTTTCTAAAAAAATTAATTTTCTAGCTATTACGGTTCTTTTGTTATTAACGAAAACGTAATAATTGAAAAATGAAAAAAATGAGTTTTGTATGTTGAACCATTACGAGAAATTGTCTTATTCGCTTTAAAATTTATTGTAGAGGTATAGTTTTCTGCCGACTTCATTTGTAAAAATGATTGGTTCATAAATTTCAGAAATATTTGAGATTAAAATTTTTCTGTTTATCACGTAATATTTTGTAAATTGGTTATATTTCGAAATTAAAAACAATATTAACCTAAATATTTTTTGGTTATAAACGATATTGAGTACTATAACTTAATAAATTATTACTAAATGATTGGTTCATAAATGTCAGAGATATTTGATGTTCAAATTTTTCTAGACATTTTTTGAAATTTATTTCTTGAGAATGATATGTATCTGAATGGGATGGGTATCATTTGAAAGAGAATTGAAATATTTATATTTTTTTAAAAGAAACAATTACAAATTAATATTTTCCATAAAATATTTCCAATTTTTTCTTAAAAAATTTATTTTTTGAATTTCAATTTAATAAAAGGAATCGATAAATTAGTTTGAGGAAGCTAAGTGCCAATGAATTGGCAGCGGTTTTTTTTATTCATATTATTATTTTTATATTTTTTATATTTATTATCTGTTTATAGATAATCAAAAGTTACTGGTCTATAAGTTACTGACTTTGAATATATTGACAGCACCGCTAAGTATTCTATTAACAAAATTTACAGTTGCCTAATTACCAGCAAGCGTGGCGAAAGCCTGAGCATTGGATAAATGCTCTTCTTTCGCCATCGAAAACAATGGCGAAACTACGTACTTTCGAAATTATTATAATTTGCGATGGCACCGAAAGAGTCGCCGTCTAGTGGTTAAAAGTGCAACCGACGGAGAGGTGAAAATATACGTGTTTAACACGGTAAATTTATTTGAAAACTATATAAAACGGCAAAAAGAAAAGTTTGTGCTATTTATACTTGCAAACAAAGGCCTTTGGATGTAATTTTTTTTCATAAATTTCCAAAATCAAAGCTGCTGAGACAAAAATGGGGGAAACTTTGCAAATTGCAATCCAAGTACATAACCTCACATATCGGGATTTGTAGTAAATACTTTGTGAGTACTGATTATTACGCATGTTGTAAGTATACTAATTACTTTCTGTAAAATATAATCGAGTTTTTTAATTAATTTTTATAATTTTTTTTAGAGATGACTTACTTTTTACCAGCAACTGGAGAAAATTAAAAAAAAATTTGGGTTCGAGAAGAACGTATTAAAAATAGAAATTTTAACAAGGATATGGCTAATATAAATAATATAGTGCTGTTGTCAAGAATATTGAGAATTCACAAGAAATATCTAATTATATAAATATCGATAATTTAACTCAGTCAATAGACGCTAATGAAGTATTAGAGAGCTATGTTGAAACTAATGAAGGCTCCATATCTATGGGAAGTAGTGAGATTGACAATGCTGAAAAATTTAGAAAGTATCAATACAAATATCGAACTTAATAGTTCTCCAGCTGATTGTCGAATTCCTGTCACAGGAATGTACGTGTAGAAATGATAAGAATTTAAGAGCAGATGAAACCATTGCAGCGATGGCTCTTGTTGAATTGAAAGATTTACATATAGAAAAAAAAGAAATTATTTATGGAAAAGGTGGAAAAGTGTGCTCCAGTATGTTTCAAGCAGAGAGATTGACACTGCTACATATGATTCGAGAAGATGAAGAGCTTATAACCTAATTTGCTGGTATTAATTTTACTATTTTTCATAATTTAACCAAAGCATTGTGTATAATAGAAAAAGAAATTAAAAGTTTTGTTGATCAAGAAGAGAAAATACTCTTAGTTTTATGCAAATTACGGCTTAATTTGTCCTTTTTGTGCTTATCAGTGTTGTTTAATATTAAAGAGAGAACTTGTAATAATTATTTTTTTGATATCATTGGTAAACTAGCTTTAATTTTAGAAGATGCTATTTATTGGCCAAGTAAAGAAGAAATTGTATGCAATTTACCTAAGTGTTTTGAAAAATATAAAAACACTAGAGCAGTGCTAGATTGTACAGAGGTTGCAATTCAAAAACCAAAATGTCTAAAATGCAGATTACGTCTGTATTCACATTACAAAGATACAGACACAGTGAAAATTACGATCGCTATCAGTCCAGCAGGACAAATAATATTCATAAGTCCAGTATTTGGTGGTCGAGCATCAGATAAAGCTATTTTTAAACAAAGTGGAATAATAAGTAAATTAGAGCCATTTATTGGTGCAGTTATGGTTGACAAGGGGTTCGATATTGAAGAAGAGTGTATATAAAATAATATAAAATTGCTGATGCCTCCTAAATTAGTTAAACAAAAACAATTTACTCTTGGTGATTTTGAGTACACAAAGGGCATTGCATGGGCTAGAGTACACGTAGAACGAATACTGCAAAGAATCAAAATTTTCAAGATTTTTTAAAGTAGAATACAGTATAATCTTTTACCACACATGGATGACATTTTCAAGATAGTTTGTGGAATTGTTAATCTGAGTACTCCAATTTTGAAAAATGACTCATTTTTATGAATGAAAATAATTTTATGAATTGTAAAATAATTTTATTATTAATTATAAATTACAAATAATTTTTTTAATATTTTTGTAAAATAAATAAATGCATTTTTTATATTCTTATTCAAATTTTATTTAATAAATAATTAAATAACATTTAAAAATATCAAATTTTCTCAACTTTTTTACAACTACCTTACATTTTTTATAAGATCACAGTTCAAGTCTTCACTTTACTATTCTAGTATGACACATTCATTATGTCTTCATTTTTTTTTCATTCAATTTTGGCAGCATGTGCGCAAAGAATACATATTTTAGTTTACATATATAATTTTTTACTAAATTTTCATCGTATTTTACTGTAAATACTGAAAAAGATTTATTTGCTTGAAAAATAAACAATAAAATCACACAGTCTTAGCCCAGTTATGAACATACCTAGTTGTATTTGACAATAATATTTATGTTTTTTTGATAAACACCAGTTTTCAGTCTTTTTATTGATATACGAGAGGGTTTTCAAACATTCAAGGCCTGAACATTTTTTACCTCCCACTGGACTTTTTATTTCAATAAGTCTATCACCTTCTACGATACCATTTGGGGTACATCCAAGAAAAGCTTGTACAGCTTCTGGTTCACATTTTGTCCCATGTCGAGTGTTATTATTTCCTTGAAAAGTTGGAAAAATGTGATCCTCTACTTTGTGTTCCCAATCAATCTTTTTTTTGAATAAGTAGCTGTGATGAACGAATAAGCTGTACTACAAGTGAATCGTTTACGCCTTTCCTAGAACCAAAGCTCATTTTGGTTACAAGTTTCCAAACATAATTTTACAGAAGCATCATGAGTAGTGCAGATTTCTTTTTCATAATAGTTAATTAAATCTTTCGGTAAATCTTCATAAAGCACATTGATCGATTCTGATTTTCCATATAAAATATATAAAACAGATTTATCTTCAATGGGTTCATAGATTTTTAGATTTACCACATTCTTGATAAGAGCTATTTTATCTGCAGAGTGATTAATTCTTTTAATTCTACACTTGTGTTATGTTTTTCAATAACTCTTTTTTTACACAATGCTATAGGACAATTTGGAATATCTTCTACTAATATGTTTAGAAAATTACTCTTTTGTTACAGTTGTTTCACGTTTTCTTTTGCCATGGCAAAATTCTTTCAATGGTATTGCTTTGTACACAGAATCTGCTGTACTCTTTATCTTTCCCCATTGTTGTCGTATATTTGTACAAGTGAGATCTTCTAGCTTTTCTTCTGTATGTCTATCATAATAAAATTTTTGATAATTATGTAGTCATGATTAAAAGTACAATAGTTTAATATTCATTTTTTCTTAAACTAACCTGTTTAACAGCAACAAAACCGCTGTACCGTGTTTACATTTTCCTGCAACTCCAGCTTTGCATGAGCAGTGGCCCTTAATATTTCTGCTAATTTTGTTTATAACAAAATTCAACTCATGTGGTGCATTTTTTAATGCACTTGTTTGCAAGCACAAAGTAAATATTCTTAATACCATATCTGTTTTTTCCAAATACCCACACAGAACAATGTGATTAGCGTTTAATACTGCATCGCCTTAATGTAAGATCGCTCTCCTTCGCCAATAAAATTAATTAATTCTTTTAAATTAATTATTTTTGTAGAAATACTGTACAAATCCATGTTACTGAAATGACTTTTCACCTCTCCGTTCAAAAATAAACAAAGTGATGGTGCTGTCATCTAACCTAACTTGCAATCGTAAATATATAATGAACTTATTTGAATCAAATAAATCAGTTTCACTCCCGTAATCGTTAGACATACAAAACTCGGTTTTTCCATTATTCAAATTTTTCACAAAAGCTAACCAAAAGAATGGATTCAAATTTTTACAGATTATAGCTATTTTTATATTAATTATCCTGACTTTTCTCAAAAAATTTGACCGTTTAGTTTCGGAGTTATAAGTTAAAAAAAACACATTTATGTTGATAACAAAAGGACCGTGATAGTTAGATTCATTTTTTTTAAATATAAGTATTTAAATTCTCTTTCGAATGCTATACATTCGATTCAGATACATACAGCCGTTCTCGATAAATTACAATTTGAAAAAAAGGTAAAAACAATTTTAATTTTGTTAATAACAAAAGAACCGGGATAGCTAAAATTTTTTTTAAATATAGGTATTTTAATTCTCTTTTAAATGCTTTACATCCGATTCAGATACATACAGCCGTTCTCGAGAAATTATAATTAAAAAAAAAGGTAAAAAATATTTTAACCTCAAATATCTCTGAAACTTATTGACCAATTGTTTCATCCAACAAACTCGACCGAGAACTATACAAAATCTACCTATAAAAAGAATTTTGAATCGATTAAGGGGGGTCTTACACCTATAAATTTGGAAAAAAATTAATATTTTTTGTATTTGATTTTTCGATTCTATATATTATTCTAAACTTGTAAAAAAAGTTTAAGTGACATATTTGAACAATTAGCAAAGATATAAGCAAAAATGCCAATAAACTTCTATAGGAACGTACCACCAGTTTCAACCAATTAGGTTTTTATCGCAAACGTAAGCCAAATCAAGAAC
>JAWWEQ010021108.1:0-29535 GCA_035583055.1 Torymus tubicola
CCAATAATTAGTCATTTCTCTTGGCTATTTACTGAGATTGTGCCCCATTTTTAATAGTCAAATTTCTACCAGGGATAATGGGAGAAAAATGGGCGATTTCTACTAGGGTTACTATAATGGAATTACTAATTTAAGCTATTATAAATATAACCAATTTTGTAGAGATAAAATATATCTATTACACTCAATAAATATTTTCATACAATAATCAATATTGATTTATTTGGATATTCTTAACGGACATAATTGCTCTTTACCAATTTCATAAAAAGTTTAAAGTTTCGATGCATAAGATGGTATTGCACATAGTGAATATTGTACGTATCATGGTGCTAGGCGCACTAAAAGTAATAAACAGTTCATTTTTAGAATACTATTAGCTTTGAAAATATTGAACTTAGTAATGTAAATTCATCTTTATCATTCTATTATTAAATAATTATGTAAGAATGATTCCTATACAATGTTATTTTTTTCTAAACTTTAAATAACCAAGATGTCAATATTGGGAATCCGTCGATTAGCTTGTGCAAGATACGCAAAGTTGTGAAACTGATATTTCCTTCTAAACTATCCATATAATAACATAAGTCAAGTTTATGATAAGAACTAAAATAAAATTAGTATTTTACTTAGAAACTATATTACTGGATGCACTTCTCTATGATCATCAGTACTGATTTCTGCTTGGTAGTGAAATAGTCAACAGTTAATGAAGTGACGAAGTGATAAGCTTTTCTTGTTTCGTGAATTAATATTTTTTATTTACCCAAAAGTATGCAACATTGTACATTTATTCCTTTTGCTCATAAATATTTTATTCGTCAAGTTTTTTTCTTATTTATGGTAAGTTATGATTGTGTGTAATGTAGCATAATTTAAACATGTATTACGAGAAGATTGATAAGAAAGATTGATAGATAATTATAATAGTACATTTCGACACGGGTGCGGGGGTCGATTATTTTGCTCATGTGTGAAAAAGTCACATGAGTCAAATAATCGACTTTTTATAACGCAATACACTTTTCACAACTCAAAGTTGTGATTTTGAGGTTATAGTGGTATAAAAGTACTTTACATAGTTACTATAAAGTATGAATATTGCTTTTATTTTTTCAGTTATATCAAAATGCTTTAAGTATAAACTCAGAGCCTCAAAATTTTAAGGAAGACAATCAAACCTTAGAGAATAATTATCCAAATTATTTTGATTCAACTCGCTTATGTAATGGAGATACATGCAAGGAATTATATGAAAAAATTGGATATCCGTACAAAGAGATAAAAGATACTATTGATGCAATTATGACAACTGTAATTTAGTATACTATGTAATATTTTGCAAATACTATTTCAACATTAAATATTTTAATAATTTTTTTCTTTAGCCAATATCCTCCTCAATTGGTCCAGCTTCAATTCAACCGTCGTAAGAGTAATTCTTTTTTTACATTTTAAGATATGGCATGTCATTACTTTTACGGGAAATTAATTATAAATACTTTAATTGTCTGCAAATTATTTCATCTTAATATAATAGAAAAACTTTTTTATATATTTTACCAAAACAAAATATATGCAGAATCTTATATTACTTCTCTTCCGTCAACTGTAAACATATAAAGATGGAAGATATAAATTTTTAGATTAAAAATTATAGTTTTTATTGTTTTCTTTGTGATTTTAGTAGTATTAACTATACTTAACATTTTTTTTTTCTACGAAAAAGCTAAAATATAAGTTTAGTATCGAATCATGAAGAGTTGTAAATATAATAATAAAATTAGTATTTTTTTATTTCATTTTCTTATTAGAAAAAAACATTGATTCTATTTATTTAATTAATGAGTAAGCGTTGACTCATCCGTAGGAAATCTGACTCGTTAACGACGTTGACATAGGCTGAAATCGAATCTGCGGGTAAAATGTATATATTGGCTGTAGTAGTTCTAATAGAGAAAGTGGGCCTATATATATATATAGGGAAACGTCATAATGTAAAAAGGTGTAAAAAATAGTGTAGGTAAAATTCCAACTTATTGATGCAAAGTTCCATCCCTCTTAACGCACGATACAAGGTGTGATTCTTGTATGCTACTGACTTTCACGTTTCAAGTAGGAGTTGTGATAAAATAATTGACAAACGATTAATGAAAATTACTAAATTATTAAAATTTATCACAATTTACATAAGACTACAAAATAATGTTTAACTTATCATAACTATTGTAATTTGTGTATGCAGTAATAAAATGTATACAACTTTAGATTCGGCTACAGTTAGGGAAAGTCTTTCAGTTTTGATCTCGGTAGTATAAAAATCACAGTAAATATCTGCATACATTTTGCTACCTCAAACACAGCTAAGTTCTTCATACTCATCAATATTGAAATGAAACTATAATACATACATCGATCAATCTTAAATAATAATGTAAAGCTATTAAACAATAAACATCTAATTATCTTTTGCTTTTAATTTCAATTTAGAATGGGAAGGACATTTCCAGGACTAGAAGTAAAATGCAAGGAAAGTGTAAGTAATATTTAATTGATACCACAAAAAAACTATTTTTCTCTGCAACTCTTTACATTGTTCGTGCAGTATTTAAATATAAATTATGACACTCCATGCAATATGTACGACTTAATGGAATAAATAGAACTCAACGCACGAAGTATCATAAAATAATGTTAAGTAATATAAATATCATTCTCAAATCCGTGCCAGAATCATATGTATTACACTAATCGAAAATATGGAAAAGTAATTTTTCTTGCCAATAATTTAGTCAGCTTCAGCAGACATTTTTAAAACTAATTTCAAACAGCGAGATTTTTTGTCCTTATAATTTTGTTATTACTTTATATTTTTAATTTTTTTAATTTCACACCTTTCCATCAGTAACAGACTGTCGCAGATATTTTTTTCATATAATTTAAAAAATTTCAACTTTTTAATTTTTGCTAAAGATGTAGATTATATAATTTTAAAGAATATTTATTACTGGTATAAAATATGTAAAATCATTTTTAAAAACTTTTTATTACTGTTATCCAGAATTGACAAAATTTCAAAGAAAAAAATGTCGCAAACATAGGCGTGTAAAGTATTTGAACATTTATGTATACGTATGTATTTTTTTCAACAAAATTAAATGCAGTCTGTATCTTTAAGTTCATTTTATTCTCTTAAAGAATGACATAAGTTATTATATTTTGAATGAATCGATCTCTCATAAGAATTATCTTTGCAGTATCATCGTCGCTTCTTTCTAAAAGAAAAGGATATTGATGGTCAATTACAGTACATTATCAACGTAGAAGGATTTTATCAACCTACTGATATTACTACATGCTAGTATGTAATTTCAAAAACTTATTTTCATTATAATGATGTTATTAACTAAACAATTTAAAATGTAATGTTTTAGTAACAAGACTTTATCATGTGTTCAACAATATATAACACCTGAAAATTATGGTTATCAGTGCACACAAATATACACAGATATTTCACTATATACATTTCCAGTAAATCAAAGCATCACGGAAAATTCTCGAATTTTAAGTGTATTCAGAATACCCGATGGCTGCATTTGCAAAGAAGCTCGAAAACGTGATGCAGATTAAGTATTTTGTATAAGTATAATTTATAAATAAAAAAAATTATTTAAACAATAAGATTTCATCTATGAATATCCACAATAAAACTATAATTATAAGTAAACAGATGACTTACATATATACATGTACGAGTATACACATACATGCACACGTATGCACGCACACACACGTGTATGCATTATTAACTTTAGAATATTAAAAAAATGAAAAAATAAAATATGAAGAATGATAAATTCTCTGAACAATTTTCAATACTTTTGTAACTTATATCGTAGCATGCTTAAGAGTATAGCATGATGCGTCAATGCAGGCGCAGTGTTGTATATGGTCTAAGTTAGTCTAAGTAATGTTTTGATAGTATACCATCAACCACTGTCAACTACTTATCATTTTAAACAAATTCTACATACATTTAAAATTCCATACATGCTCCAATACTTTTATCAAGTTATGTACCGTTTCTTATCACTTACCAAGAATATTTTCCTAGAAAAAAAGTTACATACATTTTTTATAATTGCAAAAATATGCGAATAAATAGCGAAGATCGGACTATTAAAAATACAAGAACTTAAGCAGGAATAATTTATGAAAAAAAGGAAGCCTTGTTTTTCTACATTTATTTCCATTTTTTTGAAGGTTGATTTACGCTCCTTTCTAGTTAAATAAAATTGTACTTCTTTTCTTTTTTACATATGAAAATTCCTACAATTTGAAAACGTGTTTACAAAGAGAACGCTTTGACCTTCACATTCACAAAAACAATAAATTATTTAAATTAAATAATCACAATATTTTATAAATTTTTATAAACTTATATTAATTAAAGTCCGTGTACATAGTTTCGTAAACAACATTCACGAGTATATAAAAAACCCTTATCGATTTACAAGAAAAACGAAGAAGAAAACTAAAGTAGACGAGCCGGTTTATCTTATGGTTTTCATCTTGATTATCTTTATATTGAATTAGTATATTTTGCATATAAAAATTAAGGCAAGTATTCGTGGCACTTCACAGACTGGTTACTAATTATGGATGTGTTAGCAAATATAAGTACGAATAAATTTCAGACCAGTTTAGCAATACTCGTCAGTGAAGGGCAAGGTTTCGCATAAAAGGAGAAAGAAGACTTGGAAATACAAATAGACGATTCAGGAACTGTCCGACTGCAACATCTATTGACATGCTTCTGTCACAGGCGTATCAGAATTTCTTCATTTTATAATTTAGAAAAACCTACATATAAATTATTACAGTAACTGTTTATTTAGTAAAATAATTTGAAAAATGATTCACAGTGCGAAAGTAGTGTTGATTACATCATTTTTAGTGAAAATTTTATGTTTAATCGTGGTAAGTACTTTTATGGCATTATAATAAAAGTATATGTAAGAATTCTTTTCTTGAGTTTTTCGCTATTTTCTTTATAAAGTCATAGACGACTCAGTTACACTGAATACTTTAAAAATGATACTAGAAAAGATGCCCACTTACTTAAACGTGTAATTTAGTAGCTACTACTGCGACATTCAAACCTTAACGCATTATAAGTTCGTAAGTGAAGAGACAAAATTTACTTTCTAGCACGGTGTGGCCTAAGCCTGTGCTTAAGTCACACTTATCCGTGACCTAAGTGTAATAGTGGCCTTCTCGGTCACGGATATGCGTAACGGCGGGCTTAGGCAGGCCGTGCTATAAAATTCTGTACGATACTCGTACCTTAAGTAAGCCATTATTGCACGGCGTTATCGCCCTCGCTACGCTCGGGGGCTAATATCACGCCGGGCAATAATGGGCTATTTGAGGCATATGTATCATAATGTATTATAATATTAAGATATCATAATGTATTATAATATACCAATAAGTAATCAACAAGAAGAGTGTACTACTTGCGGGTCAGGAATTTTGCTTAAGCTTTGAGATAGGTATTTGAATATAGAAATATGAAGGAAAATGCAATATTAAACTCTAACGCTAAAAAAATGATAACGCTTTTCTCGAAGTGATAATCATTTTACTTATAAAAGTCTTAAATATCATTTAAAAAATTAAAAACTAAATTACAGAAAGTTAACTTTATTCTTCTATTTCGGTTGTCGGTGTCTTCCGGCAGATGCCGAAGTTAACTGTCATTTGATTTTTTCAGAATTAAAAAATGTTGATTTCTTGCAAATTTATAAATGTTCAAAATTAAGTACCAAAATATTGTGGCAGTCAAACAGTCAATTTTAGGTATTACACGTGTTAAATATTATAGTAAATATATAATCTTGACTACCTATATACTGATGTACTAGCTGTAATACAAACATGCATGACCCTCACTACTTTGTTTATGTGTACAGTGGCGGAAGGTGAGAGCAACTTACTGCACAAAGTACTCGCTCTCTTACCGTTCAGACCTCGATGTAGACAGACGTGTCGCTGACTGGGCTCACAGACCACATTAAATAAATTTCGGTATTTAGTTAAACAGAAACCTTCTATTTACGGATCCACTATTTCCAACAAAACAGTACATTTTCTCTGCTCAAATTAACATTTTCAGAATTGAAAGGAATCATCATTTTTTAATACTACAAAAATTTTTAAATAATATTTAAGACTTTCCAAAGTTAAATAGTTACCGTTTTAAAAAAAGACTTTTTTTAAATAAAGCTAAAATAGTTCAGAACTTAAGTTTTTCAAAGTTTGAGCAAAATTCCTCGCTCGCAGCTAGTACACTCTTCTAGCAAGTATCAGTATGAAACTGCTTATTTTTATATATATTTTTAGCTCGATTTTTAGTGAACATAGTTATAATTGTAATTCACAAAACATTTTAGATTGAATTCTTTAACTATATAATTATTAACAGAATATTTTTCTTTTACTAATTTGTTGGACTTTCGGAAGTGATCTAGTTTTACTTCAAGTTTTCTCATCTCTAATTTTGTGTACAGTAATTATATATTTCATTTGTTAGTATTACATTGTTTTGTAAGTATAGTTTGTAGTGAGATGTGTAAGGATTAGTTTTTATTGGTACTTTAGTAAGTGGTTACTTAATTATTAAATCAACTAATGAGTAAAACCAACATTGTCTGAATAATTAAAAAAATAGGATCGTTATTTTTGATCTTGTTTTCTACACAGTTCGCTACTCAAATATTTCTATTTATAAAATTGTATACATCAAGTATCTGATTTCATATACTCGGATTTTATAGGTTTCATAAGTCATGTATTTTCGTCTACTTTTTATCATTGAACTGTACTTTTTTAAAGGAAATAAACATAATTATTGCACTTTAAATAGTATAAAAATAACAGACAGATCTTGAAAAAGAAAATTGTACTAGGTTTCAAGTAATTTTAGTTAGTAATTTAATTATTATATTTATTTCGTATATTTTGACGAAAAAACGGAGTTTTTTAAAGATTTATTAAATCTAAAATAAACTTTTATTCTAGATATAATTATATGATTGAATTTCAATATAAAATGTTTATGTGAATTTAGTTGATTATCTATCAATACATTTACCTTTATACATATAAGTTAAGCATCTAGATTTTACTTTAATAATAATTTAACTTATCAGCCAAATTTTGTATATTTTATAAAAGATCTAACAATTAATATGATATATTTTCCAAATACTGTGGTTATTTGTCGAATGATTATAAGATGCATTTGCGCATCTCATTCTAAGCTTAACTGGAAGTACTCTTTAGTAAATTCGGACTATAGAACATATTACATGCTTGTATATTTTAGTACATTTTTGATGCTATTAAAACATCTTTTTGAACATTTTTTGTCAGAAATTTTTTTTACTATTGCAAAGCTTCTTTTATGAGGAAGTTTCTCATTTTTCTTTGAAAATTTCTAGATTTACAAAAACCTAATGGTAGAGCAAAATTATTTCGTCATTAAAGTAATACCGGAACACTGAAAATTTTCTGCGGCTGGAAAAGTCTCAGTGTTGTTACAGAATGTGTATCCGATTCCGGTATAACTGAATCACCGAAATTCTGAGATTCAGTGACTGAAATGACCGGTGACTGATTTCCATTCGTTTCGATAACAGAATATTTGTTAACGGAGAGTTTTTGTTCTCGTGATCACAGGCTTCCTTCTTCTCAAATTGAAAGAAATTAAACCTACATAATTCAATTGTTTAAGCTATGAATTCTAATTATATCCTTGCTACCTACTTCGTTATCATGAATCGTTGTGAAATAAGTTTTGAATAAAAAAAATAAATTAACCTAAGTTAGAAAGTATCATAAATCAATAAACTAGTTTTAAGTTTATGTAATATCATTTATTAAATAATCATTTAATTAAAAGGAAAGAAACAAAATCTAACGGAAATGCAAAACGTTTATTTAAATTGAATTCAAGATGAGATTATCGACTCAATGGCTGAGGATGCACGGCGTCCAGCCTCCCTCTATGATATCAATACAGAATACTACGTGTTCGCTTAATGGCCGAGGATGTTTGACATCCCGCCTTGTGATCGTTCAGTTCGAAGTATCCGATTGCGATCATTAAACGCATTGCGGCTGAGGGCATATGATACCCCGCCTTGTAGTCACAATCGAGTTAAACATAATACTCACTTACCGCGAATCGCGCAAATCTCAGAGTTGATACACACATACCTCATCGTCGACCACGAGCCGAAAAATTGGGTGACGAGACCGCAGCCAGATGCAACCTCCAATCGCGCAAAGATAAAATGAAACGATAAAAAAACCACGATTCTTGCTAATCGCAAAGAAAACGAGATAAGAGTCCTCCTTTATTGCTCCCCCGATGCTCACTTGAGCTCTGAAAAATCTCTCATGCTTTTCTTTTTTTTTCTCTCATTCAACACACACACACACACACGTTGTGGATGAAGAAAATGCCATCTCGGCGCGACAATCTTCTTCACCGTTACGTCGTGCCGAGATTGGCACCTTCTTTATCATTGCGGTGAGATAGCATGATGTTCCTCTCAGCCGTCGATATATACATACATCTATGCAGATACGCGCGTGCCTAAGAAAAAGCAGACGTAGCCGTGAACTAACAGCTTAGTTCTAATGGGCTTGCTGAAAAAACTAAATTCGCAATTTCAAAACATATCTTAAAAAGTATGTTCCCTTGGTACTGCCAGTAGAACAACAATTGATAGCTATTAGTCAAATTTATAGCTATGCAGATAGTATGAGTTATCAGTTTCGTTGCGCGTTTTAGGCACTTTTTCAACCTAGGGACGTTTGACCGTCTTAATATGCACTTATCACCCTCACACAGACCTGTTACGGGTTATTATACCCATATGGGAAGAGTCTCTGGATAACCATACCATTCGTCAAAGCCTGAGTATCAGTACCGTATCGAGTCCAATCCGAGGTCAAGTAGGTCAAGTATGCATTCAAAAGGGGGGTTGGACCCCAGACCTACCTGGAGCTTATTTCGGCCCGACGTATTAATGAGTGTACGTCATACTAGCCCTGCACTTTGACAGCCCGAGAGTGTCTTGCCAATTTGAACTGGGGGAAGCTATTGTTAATAAAACTTAAATTATTAATAATTAGTAATAAAAGCAAACGTCTATTTGAATTGAAAGCAAGTCTTGGTGTTCCGATAGAAGTAAAGATCCATTTATAATTAGTCTTTCTATCAACAAACTCCACGGCATGAGTACTTTGTTTACTGTATCTTATGTTAGTGAACTTCATTCAACGAATAATTCACAAGCGTTCACACACGCTTACACCCTGACACGGTGGGTTATGAGTCCATCACATGGTCCAACGTATCGTATGTATATGCCGCTCTAATAAGCTAAGCCCTAGGGCTCCCTGCACAGTCGTCAGTTTACGTCAACGTTATTTTTCCATGTGTGTGTGTGTGTGTGTGAGTGTGTATGTGTGTGTGTATGTGTGTATGTGTGAGTCGGTGTGTGTGTGAGAGAGACCGAGCGAGAGACTACCGTGAACCTCAAGAGCGATGTGGGAGCTTAGGTTTGGTCTTTATGTCGGATTCAGGCGTTCTAAGAACTAACTCTGTTTAATACATCAAGCGGGTACACTGATCGATGAAAAAAATATTCTTCTCTTTCTAATCCAGCTCACGTTTCTTGACTTTTTTTGTGAGTGTGAGCTATTAATATAATTTAATATGATATCATCACAAGTTTGTACTGCGATTATAGATGGCTCATACCTAACTTCGATGTATTTTACCTATCTTGAGATGTCTAGAAACAGAGAGACATACATAGAGAGAAAGCAAGATAGAGAGTGCGTGTGGTGACACAACGGCGTCTTTGAACCCACAGCTACAAATTAACAAGAAAGAAGAGACAGACAGTGTCACGCGCATGTTCATTGGCTCGCGCCATATATTGGCCAGCCCATCAATGCACTACTGATGAGGTACTGGAGAGAGAGAGGATTCGAATAACCTAAAATTTCGATTAAAAATTTAACTGGTCTTTATGCCCAGGAGCGACATGTGCATGAGCTCACCCTCCCATAACGAATTATCATTTCAAAAAGTGGTTTGTATCTGAACGCCGATACTCATATACCTATGAGTATCCTATGATCCTATGTTGGATCATAGGATGTATTTGGATATTCTGAATTCTAATATGACCTTAATTTTGCTCTATCGTTCCAGGATTATGAAATACCTTGTAGAACCTTTTTAACGCTTGGCCCAAATAGAGCCTTCTTTATCTCACTCGTCGATATATGAAATTTGGTTTTATATAAACACTGTAAGAAAACTTCCATATATATAGATATACTATGTTTACATTCTGCGTTTTAAAATATACACTATGTATATCTATATACAGGGAAGTTTTCTAACAGTGAATATTTATATATGTTGGCAATACGTGTACATGTTATATTTGCCTTCGGAGTAAAAGAGAACTTTTTATATATTATAAGGTTACATTCACACACTTGAAGCAATATATCTTATACCTTCTTTAGATATTATTATCTAATTTCCACGACATAAAAAGGAGATTTAATTACCTATATCTACAGAAGTTCATCGTGCATATTATATTACATGTATGTTTATATGACGTTGTTTCGATAATTTTTGTAGTACGAATTTACTATAGGGTGCATGTAGGTAAGACACCAGCTACTTTTTGTAAGGAGTAGAGATTATAAATAATAGTTTTCATTCTATAGACATTACATTTCCTTATATTATAGATTTTTTTTCATGACGTACATGGAAGTATTTACGAAGAAGATATCACCAGTGTTCTACCAGAATCCGATCTTGAAAACCAAACAAAAAGTTTTGATGAAAGCTATCACAGCAAAGATGATGAAACCGAAATTTCAGATGCTGATTATCCATATGAAAAAATTTTGGAGTTAGTGAAAGAGACAAAGAAGTTACTAAGTGTACATATATTTCTATATATTTTTACATAGTTTTTACTATGATTATTTAATTTTAATAGAAGTTCTCGTTTCTTGTTGTTTAGTCGTCTAATGACACGGAAAAGAAAGAAAAATTAAATTTTGATCCTGAGGATTATGAAGCATATCTTGCCGGTGATCTCCGAGATTCGGCTTCATACGAAGTTGATCGAGGATTATGTCGTTCAAGAGTAAGTAATTTTATAAAATGGTTAACAAAACTCTCGTTTGTTACCTAAATTGTTTAGTTAAGGTTTATTCTGCACAGAGTCCAGAAAACTATAAGAACAGAGAGAATGAAATTTCACTAGTATTTATTTTATAACATTGAAAGAAGTTAATATTTTCAATACTGAACAAGTAAATGAAATTTTATTTTATTTAGGTTCATTTTCTGGCTTAAAAATAGGTATATTCATTAGACAATATAACTTCACAGATAAAATTTTTTTGAAATAATTAATGTGAATTCCATAGGAAAAATTACCAAGAAAGTTGAACCTATAGAACACCTGAACATTCGGAAACTTTTCATGGTGTGCATATGAATATTTCCCGTGATGTCATGATAAAAATTTTGGGTGTCAAAAAATGTACGCTTATTTATTTAACTGCATTCAAAATTTTAGTGTTTTAGGCACGACCAGTTCTTGAGTGAGCATTATATTCTCATTATAGTGAACATTGTAGCACCCCATACTATAAATAATTAATGAATAAAAATTTTTTCCGCTCAGAATCAGTTTATTTTACATGTTTCCTATGGTGTATGTATGTACGTATATAATTACGTTTATGAATTATTTCAAAGAATTTTTCATGGATTTTATTGAAACTGTAATCAAACACCTGTCTAATTATAGAGAGAATACAGATTCTATTTTATAAAGAACCATCGAAAAATATAGAAATGCGAGAAAAATCAAAGTTAGAAAAAATCGAGTTTTGAGCATAATGTGTACAAAATAAATTTGAAAAGTATATCTAAAACATTGATTTGTTAAAATAAATTGAATTACACTTTTTTTTTTTAATTTGTTTAAGAACGTCTAAAATCAACGATTTTCAGTTGTAACATAAGTTATAATACAACAAAAGTTGTAGATAATGAAGAGACAAAAATCTTTTACCTTAATGATTTTTTCGTACAACTGATTTCTGAAGAACTAAATCGATAAAATCGATTTCAAACAACAAAAAAGATCGTAAATGAACAATTATTGTCACTAGAGCCTCACAGGATTTCAGTTTGCACAAAAATTGTAGATACCCTGGTAGAAATTCGTCTATCAGAAAATGGCCAGAATTCTAGTAAATAGCTAACAAAAATTTCCAGTTGATCGCCTGCGATCAAACGCTTGTTCTCCTATTATTTGCATATTAAGGATTAGCATTACCTTAAAATTTTCTTTTTAATTATTCTAACAAATTTAATATTAAATTGGAAGATATTCAAATTTAATTAATAGATGACTAAAATGTAAACAACATACGAAGGTCAAAAAAGCATTTACTATAACCTGTTCATAGATATTTTGAAAAATAGCTTTATTGTCATTATTTTCTGACTCTCTCACTCTTCTCCATTATAACAAGACTTTTACTGGTTATTTATTTACTAGAAAAACTGACCAACTCTAAAATCTCTGAAATAGATAAGAACTAGCTTGTGCCAGTCTTCGATAAATTTATTCTATTTTTTAATCTATTATATGTTCTAATGATGGGAGAAAAATCTAGGGTCAAAAAATAGACAAGTAAAATGACCATTTTATAAGTGACCATTTAATAGGTAGAAATTTTTGTGGATTACCACGAGGGTAACAGTAATATAAAATTTTTTATTATTATAAGTATTTGAAGTGTTACAATTTCCGCTATGATAAAAATATAAGGTGATCCTGAGAAGTGCGGTCGTATCTATAATGAAAAAACGATGCCTTTTGGCAATATTTTACATTTTATTTGGGTCAGAACACATAATAAAGAATTTATCGTAACTACACGTACAAAACGTGCTAATAGCCTGTTTCCTAAGTAGTAGATCCTAAGTAGTTAGATCAGAACTGTTATCACTGCGGTTATCCTTTAGCTGATCGATGCGGTTGCTTGCGGCTGATTAGTAAAAAGATTGCCGGTTTTCTCACACATTAGCAAAATTAATTCACGAATTTTACAAGTTTACGAAGTAAATGACACGCTTTGAGCCACCTGGGGGTAACAGACCATTAAAATTGTTTTTAAAATCGAACTTTTAAAAGTTAAAATTAATACATATTATTTAAGGTATATACAGTATTATTTTTATTAACGACATTTCCATTTTAAGGATATTATCTATTTGTTATCAATATACGCTACATGAGCAACGTATGGTTATGTATATAATGTAACACTGTACAGCATAATTAATTTCTAAAGGGATTGATATACCATTTGTCTAACATTTTCACGCGATAATTTAGTGGGATGAATTTTGACGTGATAGTTTTGTACATTAATTATTTTAAGCATAATATTTTAATATTTGTAATTTTAGTACCAAGAACGAAGACCTAAAAAATTTACTGGTCAAGATGGTAAATTATATTATATTTTAAATGTTGGGAAAGATTTCAGCCAAAGGATTTCTTCTACGCTTTGCGTGTAAGTATTAATTCTTACGAGTTGTGTGTGTGTGTGTGTGTATATATATATACCCAAACTTCAATCACATTTGAAAATGTTTCTTGAAAAAAAAAAGAACAAGTGTCCTTATGTTTTAATATACTAGTAGATGTTTACATGTAGGAGATCATGCGTATTCTAAACTTTACAGTAAAGCCATATAGATTTTATTTAATTAAAGATTCGGCACATTAGTTTTTTTAAACGTTGATGAGTGTATGTGTATTTATGTAATTGTTAAGTATTAAAAAATTTGGAAACACATACTATTATATTACAGATACTATAATATTTATAAATAATATCTTTTATATTTATCATTATAAATTCATTATTATTTTTTTCGGATAATTTTAACATCACTTGCAGTTAAAGCTTTTAAATGAAAAATTTGTAGTAGATTCTTATTTCACTTGTAGAAATGCATTATTATTTTTTCAAAATTTTATTTACTTCATTGTAAAATAACACAATACAAGTTACTTCACTTTTAACGAGACTGTATGTATCTAAATAATTCTAACACTTTTATCTCGGACAGTACTGACCAGGCTTCAGATCGATTTTTCCTTAACTGGCTGGGCCTCAGATTGACCGTATCTTGAGTAGTATTTTTTCGTTTTTTATTTTGACTTTAATTTCAGGGTCAATGTTAAGGCCATATCCGGGCATACAATTTCCCGCTCTTTCCATATGCGCAGTAAAAATAGGGGGTCCCATTTGAAATTCTGAAGCTGACCTTTAAATGATCTTGATAGTCAATATCAAGAGTAAATCCTGCGACTTTTGTATTGTCAATTTTTTCCTACGGGCAGTAGTACTTTCCAAGATAGAAGAGGGTCTAACACTTTTTGAACGCCCTGTATAAATAAAGCAGATAATTATGAATAATAGGAATAATTTGTACTAAATAACTATTAACCGGCTAATACAATTTTCAGGAGACCTGGTGCACAATGCGGAGATCCTCAATATTGGCCAGAAGGTTATGTTTTCACTTGTGAACAAACTTTTAGAACATCTCGCCAACTTTTTACAGTACCAGCTGACAACATCGACATATCTGCGCAGAAGCTACGTTATGTGACCGTACCGAATGCTTGTGAATGTAATCGAAAATCCCTTTACGACGATTACTAGAATATAAAATTTTTCATCAACGAGTTTTGATCCTTCACTTAATAAAGAACAAAATTATATTTGAAATTGGAATCCACAATTATATCTTAAAGGTTTTTTACTTAGAATAAATATCAATACTGAATAATTTGAAATTTTGAAAATTTATTAAATATCTGCACAGAATTTTATTGACAAATTACTCGATCAATTACAGTGCACAGTCTCTATGGGAAGCTGAACTGGCTCTCTACAGGAGAATTTTTCCGATTCAAATAAGCTCTATGTTTCAATTTGTATACCAAGATACTTTTTTATGTTTAAGCTATTTGCTTAATATATTGTGCTATTTTATATTTGTTATATTAGAAAGAAAGAGTTTTAAGTTCGCGATTTTTAACATATAAAAGTATTATTTTTTTTTAAAAATAAGATTTTTACGTGTGTTCACTGTCTCTTCGAAGTATTTCTGTTATTCATTTTATTATCATTGAAACGAACATTATGATGATTTAAAAGACATCATATTCACCGAAAAGCACATTTTTTGAAATTTATGGCAATGAATGAAATAAATGAATAATTATTGACTGAAATAAAGCAGGCATGACAATAAAATGGGGTACACTCGTTTAGATATTTTTACCTAATTCCGATACGTAGGTGGTCTTTGAAACTATACTTATGAGCAATTCCACGGGAAATTTAAAACAATTCAGTGTTAAAAATGAATAAAATTTTTGTATGGTTTGTAAGTGTGTGTGTGTATATATTAGGTGTTTTTGGTTTTCCAGACCATTTCAAGTATAAAGAATTCTAATTATAATTTGAGTTTTAAAAATATTTAAAAATATTCCATTACTTCCAATATGAATGATTCCGATAAGGAAAATTTCATATATATCGTATATGTGGCAAGCTTTTATTCTAGCTTTTTTCAGAATAAAAAAAGATCAACGTACAATATACAAAATATTGTAGAAATACAAAGGATTGACCTTTTTTTAATGGATCTTATATATTTTATGCTTATCTTTAAACTCATATGACTTGAAGAAATTTAAACTTTTTTATTATTTATTATATATATAATATTATTTATTTAAAAAAAAGTTCTTAATTCATTTTTAGATAAATAAACTAAATATTTAAATATTAGTCAAAGTGTTTGTCATCTAGTTAACCGTATTCCTAATTTTTTGTATATTTAGGATGGTCTAGAGAAAAAATCTGGATTGGTATTTGTGCTCTTCAACAAATTTTTATCTATTTTAACATCGTATTGTTCCATACTTCCTGTATCTATAAAGAATTCTTCATGTATAGTATACGAGATTTAAAAAAAAGAAACAACTTGCTGTTTGTCAGCAGTAAACTATTTTTCTTTATCTTATTCGCGCATTTTCCAGAAATATATCTATTTGTAGTGTACTAAAAAAGTATATTGTGACGTGCACACGAGGAAATGCAAAGCAACCAAATACTTAATTTTAGTTTGGGAAACTGAGATAACTATCTTCTTCTTATCTAACAAAAAGACACAGCTGTTTGTTAATAAATTGCATTATAAAATAACAGGCAAGGTTAGAAACAATATATACTATTTATAAGAGTAAGAAATAAAAATTCTCATATTATGGTTTCATAAAATTTTTATACATTAAAATATCAGTATCGTAGCACTTTGAACATACGATGTATATATGTATAGTTTTGATGATTCTCACTTGAGTATCAATGAAGACAAATTTAATAAATAACAAATAATATTAAAATCGTTGAATATACATGATTTAGCTTTAATCTTCAGTTATTTGTAACAGATTTATTTCACTTTATTCAAAGTTTTACACGCGGATTAATAAAATCAAGATTTTGAGTGGTAAGACCAATCATTTTATTCTGATTGAAGACGGATTTTTATCGTTATAGCTCTTTTTAATTTAAAAGAGCTTATTTGCGGTGGATCATACAAATAAATAAACGTAACAGTAAAAAACCAATACATTCGATTTGAATACGCACAGTAATTGTAGAACAAAAGTTTTTACCAAATTTATTGTATTAAAAAACTGTATTTATATAAAGGTTTAGTAAATGCTTTTGCTACATGCGCAATCATAACAGAAAAATGCCGGAAGTGACGTTAAGTGCCGGCTGAAGAAAAGTACAAAAGCAATATACTAAAAACGGCATAGGATTTCGAGACCCTTTGCCAGTAAACTAGTTTTAATAGACAAACTATTTTTTATAAAAATTTACTGAACATTGAATGATTTGCAATGCATTTTACTTTTCAATAAAATGTATGATTATAAATTATACTTATGAATTGTTTGATAAGATCAAGTAATTATAAATGCATTTAAATGTTGCTTGATGTTTTATGTCATACTTTGCGATTTCAAAAGTACAATTCAAAAGAATAATTTTTTTATTTTGTTTATGAACCTTAAATAAAAACTTTCTTTCGGAAAAGTTTGTCTTACGATTAAGAAAATGTATGCAATGGTACGATTAAACATGTGCATTTTTCAAATTTTTATACACTTCTTTCGAGTGTGAAAAACTTCAAATTTTAGGATAATTTCATCGTATATACGTTTTTGCAACTCATAGACCGATAAATTTCGTCGAAATTTTTTCAAAATTAAATGTGGTTAGTAAGTGGTAAGATCTCCTCCTCCTCACGTTACTGCTCCCTTACGACGTTTCTTTTCCCATTTTCCTCACGTATAAACGATTGATTAACTATCTATATGTACTTTCGATACCTATCTTCCGGTGAAAACTAAGAAAAATTTCTAAATTTTTTAATATGATAAAAAGCTGATGAGCAAATATTCTTTCTATACAGCAAAAAATAAACAATGTAACACACAAAGGCGAATCTGCATAGAGGCCTTTCTCTCGAGGAAAATGCAAAGTTACCTCCTCATTCCTTAGGAACTATACGTAATGCGTAACCGGCTGATGAAATGATTCTCGGTACACGGAGAAACTGGCGCCTCGTAATGAATTATCAGGCGCGACCGGACGACAACGGGCCTATCGCCTGGTCAGCAAGCGGAATTGCGTAAACCTCGGCGTTTAACTTAATAAACCGCTACACGTGCGCGTATATATGTACGTACGTATACCTCTCGGTTGGTCTTCCCCCTCCACCCCCCTCTCTCTCTCTCTCTCGTGTGTGCGTACAGAAAGTGAGGAAACAACGGAAGCTGACCCTCTCTCGTCACTGATGTGCTGTGGCTTATACGCCAAAAGCCAGCGCGTTATCCCTTCATCGGAAGTGTGACGTCGATGCGAAAGTTGACGCGCACTACGATAAGCTCGCAAGCTTCATACGTTATTGCGGTTGCTACGCGTCCCGTTGATTTCTTCGATTGTCGTAGACGAATGTTTACGTAATATTGGAGGAATGTCTGGCATTGATTCCTATTACGTAATTAGCAGTAGTTAACTGTGTGAAAAAATTTTTTGTCTTTTTTTGATAAGTGTGTATTTATGTAGCAGATTGTGTTCTGGAATACTTAAATATTGCTTTTTATTTTCTAAAAATAGTTTTATGACTGAGAATTTAAAGCTCTAGGGTTTTCTATATATTTCTGTATGAGTACAAATATTGAATTTCATGTGGATACTTAACTCAGAAATTTAAGTACCCAAATCTATTTTAATCACGGGTTGGAAAGCTTATTGCATTTCATTACTCGATCATTAATAACGCGACTTCATAAATATATATATTGATCTATGAAAACATTAGTGTCTTTTTGCGTGGCTGTTGTAATTTTTATGACGACAAAACTGTATCGATTTTTTTTGCTTATTTCTTCTATTTATAGTTTTATTTCATCGAAATATTTATTTTTCTAGGATAAGTACAATTAAACTCAAGTATATTTCTAGCAGTACTTATACTTTTGAAATAAATTGATATCATATTTTTCTTAGGAATCAGTTACACGTAATATGAGGATAATTTTGAAGTCACGACCATGATTATTATTACACACTTACAAATATAATATACCTATTGAAAAACGGTCGTTTTTATACTAATAACATTACTATTAGTTTCAATATCGTATACGGGATAAAATTTACTTATAGATTTATGATAGTCGATATTAGTATATTATGGATTAAAGTTTACTAACAGTAGTTATCAAAGCAAATGTCATCGTTTAGATAACGATACAAATAAAATAACGGAACTCAAAATTTACAAATTTGATTTTTTATTTATATTGTAAAAACATAAAATTTTAAGAGTTCAAAGATAAAGATATGATGATAAAATAATTTGTGGCGAAGAAAAGAATTAAAATTTGATTCAATTTTAAAGACTATTTTCATTGGTTCTATCCTCATGTTATAGAAGGGATCAACATCTTTTTTTTATTTATATCATACAACTTTTGAAAATTCTTTCATTCCTTAGTAATTATATAAATATATGCGATAAAAATTTTAAGGCACTACTTTAAAAAGTAAATAAAATTGTTTTCTGTCGTTTTATATTTTCATTCAAAAACAATTTTTTTGTTTTTTTTTTAGGCTGAATGATTCTTTACAGAGGAATTTCATGATCAATAAAAAATATCTTTCAAAGGATAAATAACTGTTATTTAGGAAAAGATAAAGATATTTTTTAAATAATAATGTATTTTAATAAGCTGTTAGAATTATAGATAAAATTTTTATCAATTCGTTTATTTAGTGAAATTTCATTTTTTATCATGCAGAAACGAGTTTTATATTTTTATTAAAATTCTTTTTGAGATGTGTTTAGATACTTTTTGACTATGGAATTCCGCATTAACTCAGAAAAATATTAATTCAATTGGATTATTGTATTCATATGATACTGTTAAATTGTCAGAAAATTTAACAGTCCTAGTCCCAATTATTGTATCTAAAAATATAAATGTAAGGAAAAGTGCAAGATCATAATATTATGCTGCGAAGTCATCAAAATAAGTGTTTTTTCTTAATGTGACTCAATATCAGCTAAAAATTAAGATGTATATTACCGTTTTTTGTAACGATAGTTCGTGATTCACCACGATGATAATGACTTTATGAAAAACAAAACTATTTACTAACTTTAAAAAAAACTTTCATTTATTCATTCATTCGTCAAAATACTTCGATAAAATCCCGTAAATTAATTACGGGAAGTTTACGAAAAGCAGCTTCCGCACTCGTTTTCTCATTTTTCGGACGATTCACCGATGTTGACGTCAGCTCCGATTTCCCTGTTTCTAGTAATGTGCAGCAAGTTTATACCGGTAACATTGATTGTCGCGTTACGAAAATCAATTAAAAACGCATTATCAAAATCGTGTATGGCGCCCTCGGGAAATGAAAAATAAAAAGGGGATAAATACGCGTGGGCGTCTGCGAGAGTGCGTACGCACGCGTTCGCTTTAACCGCAAGCCGACGAGAAGACATCAGCGTCGACGCGATAATTTTGATAAGCCGGGCACTTTATAAGAGCTTGGATTCTATACGGAACCTATTAGATGACGCGAGGCCTGTCGACCGACAGTACGCGAGCTACCGGGTCCAATTTTAATCGCAAACTCACTAATTGTTTTAAGAGGAGAAAGAGATAGAAAGGGCAGGGAGCAAACGAGCCGGTGCTCTATTTTACCATATTCACTGTTCGTCGTGTATCGTGCTACATAGTGTGAGCAGACAATCGTTGATTCATACTGCAAAAGATGAATCAGAAAGCTACTACTATGACATCCTACAGGATTCTAACCTTCGTCGTGATACTGTGGCTGGTAAGTACAGTGTTTCAATACAAATTTTCTATAGTCACTAGATTACAAGTTAATATCTTTTCGATAACTACCTTAAGATTGCAAATGTTTAATATTTTTGCATAGAAATAAAAATCTACCAAAACCTAATCTGGAGATTATAATTGAAATTTCAGATTGGGAAATTATTATGTTTTATAATTAAATAAATAAAATGAAGAAATAGAGAAAATTGTTTTAAAAAAAATTTTAAGTAAAGATAGAATTCTCAATTATATTCGGGTTTCTTACTTTTTAATATATAGCTCATTATTAGCTGTCTGCGAGCTAGAAAATCTGTTGAAAATTACACTATATTTACGTTGTATATGATTGAAATATGATTCAACAGGATCTCTAACGTTTGTTATAAAAATAAAATAGATTTACTTCATAACCTAGAATACTATAAATAAGTATTCGTTTTACATATTCAGAATGATGACATAAAATTTCATTGATATTATTTTCTGAATTCACTATAAGTTTACTATTTTAATAGAGTAGCTCTGTAAGAGTTAACTTTTTATTTAATTTAAAATTTGGATAACCGTTACATTTTAAATATCTTAAAATTCATAAATTGAATGATGAAATTGTAAGAATTGCATCACTCTTGCAATTATTTCAGAGCCCTTGAATTCTATGATCAACGTATGACTATTATTACAGAAAAATCTATTTTTTCCGAGAAAGTAGTGTCGATAATAGTATCACAATGGTTCTTTAAACTTCATGAAAAGTGATTTTTATAATTTATAGATAAAATTAAATTCGTTTTTACAAAAATAAAAATTTAAAAAATTTTATTAAATGATTTAATTTAATTATAAAAAAAAATAATTAATTTGGTTTCTCAAGATTTAGGAAATGATGTAAAATAAAAATTATTAAAACGGGATATCAAGTAAAATACGAAAAGCACGATAATAACACATAACGTGATAACACTTTTAGCAAAGGATACTAATTTTGATATATTATAATTACCTAATTAATTATTTAATAGAAATAGATATCCCGTCTTTATAATCTACAATCTCACCTTCAAAGATGTATAATTAACTTTTATTATCAAAGTATTACTATTCTACATAATACATTTTAATTAAAATTTAGAATTAGTGAAAAATCGTTACTTCGCGGAGATTAAGTTTTAACTTCGTTACAGAGTTATCTGACGGAAGCAGCACACATACGGAAGCATCATTCAAAAAGGAAAGCAGCAAATGCAAACTCAATTAATGAATATGTTATCTGCCGAAAGGTATTAACAAACCACGTTCCAAAATCTATACAGACGGAAATCTCCCTGAATTACAACCATAAGGTATTTTATTATTATATTGCCATTGTTTACTCTAGTAAAAATGTTACTCATAATTTGTATCCATTCTTTTTTAGAGAAGCAAAGAGGCTGCAATTGAAGTATGTGAACCTTTATCTTTCTTTCCAATCAAAACTACCTGTGGCAAAATAAACTGTGACATCAAACGTTCGCCAAAACTGGAGGAAACATTACTACCAGTAGCAAGATCATTTAACGTAAGTTTAACGTAAATAAAAGTATTAACTTTATTATTAAAAAAGTACATTACTTCATATTAGTTTATTTATTCGTTATATAACTTTTTTATTTATTGTGTTTTTATATTTAATGTTTAATATTTATTTATTACCTTTATCATTGAACACTTTTTTATTACGCAATTATTGCATGTAATAAATAGATAAAATCATGTAAACTTGTAATCATAGAAAATATTCAATATCAAAAAGTAAAGTATCATTAGATA
This sequence comes from Torymus tubicola, assembly GCA_035583055.1. Lineage (NCBI taxonomy): Eukaryota > Metazoa > Arthropoda > Insecta > Hymenoptera > Torymidae > Torymus > Torymus tubicola. The sequence continues at coordinate 22,476 of JAWWEQ010021108.1, forward strand.
AATTTATGCATTTTTAGGATTTGAGACCTGCTTCATTTTTTCCATTTGCACGGTCAAACATAAACCCGCCAGCTAAATCGCATCATCATGGATTTTCAGATGATGTGCTTTGTGAACACAGGGTATGTAATTAATTCTTTCCTTAATTATTACTTTGTAAAATATGTAGGTAACAAACTTTTTAAATTGAAATTAATCCAGGTTCGGGAAAAACCAGTAAACGAAGCAGCTGAGATTGGCACTTATGATCCGGTTTTTACCATGGATTGTCCCTTCGATGGCCCCTCTATACCCGTCAGTAAAGAGTGTGTGTAAGTACTTTTATATTACGACTTAATTCTAAATAATACTATTATGTATTGCAATTTATTAATTAAGACTATTCGTATTTTTATAGGGCTGGAACAGTTTGCGTTGATAGTAAAACTTACGAGAATCATGAGAAGCATTGTCAGTATAAAGTCAAAGAAGTCATTACCTGTACTCCCGGTGATGGATATATTAAAAACAAAACAGTCCTTGTTCACAATGGTTGTGAATGCAAATTAGTTCCCAAAAGCGATTCTATCGCGAATAGTTGGAACTAAGATATTATTTAAATGTTCAAAAAACTCTTCAACGCTTTACAGTATCCCATTAATTTTTACTCATATTTTTCATAGTCGATTACTATTTTATATATTACTTAATTATATTATGTAATTTAGTCACGTAGAGTTACCATTAATGCATGCTATTTATTCAATTGATCATCTAAGTTATTCTAATCATTAAATTTCATGTAACATTGTGTATGCACTTTAAACACGTACAAAAGATATATTGAACTTGTTAAAACATTAAAAGAAATGTTTCTTAAAGTGCAAAAAAACTGAAGCTGTGATGGTATTGATATTAATATATATTTATTAATAGTATTAGATTTAATAAGTTATTGAATATTTTGTATATAGTTAAAAGATATTATTAAAATGACTTAATTTTTGTATAATACTGAAAGATTTACAAAATCAGTGGTGTTTTTTTTTAAAGTTTTGAAAAAACGAAGAAATTGCCCGCTACTTAAAATACATTTTACGAGATTGTACTATGAAAATTTTCTATATGAGCGTTTTTATAATAAATTTACAATTATGTATCTTCCGATAGTAATAATAAAATTACGATGTACTTTATAAACAATTGTTAAATCATTTTTATTTTTCCTGGCCGTAATTGCTGTAATTTACAAATAATATACTTATTTAGAATTTTCAAATAAATAATTTCTAATAGTGTATATTCTTTTGTTGAAGATAATATTTAAGTTATCAATACCGTTTTGCAAAATAGAATCAGGAAACAGATTTCTGCATAATTTTCTTGTTCTACGCGTATTACCTAATATTACTTGTAAATTTTAATAGACACGTGAATTGGAAAACAATATTTATCAGTTCTATACGATTGTTAGTGTGTGTAATGTAGCTCCATTGAACAAAATTCAAATATTTAAAAATATTTTTACATTCCTTTGAACCGTTCCCAGAATGGGAACTCTAGAGTTGATAACCGTGACTGGAGAAATGTGATCTCTAACCCTAACCACTTATATACAATTCCTTGAATATGACAAGATCAGTGCATAGATATTATCACGAATACTTAAGTTCCAAAGCTTAGATAATAGAAGCTCAGAATCAGTATAAACTGCGTCAACTTGCATAACATCATTCAAAGCTTGTGATAAAAAAGATCGTTATAATTTATCAAATTACTAACAAGGAGAGGGTCTGATCTGCGGGAAACGGATTTTCGCAGGCATTGCAGAGTCGAATTCTGGTACCTAAAAATGAAGCCCAGTGCTGACAATTTCATCCAATGGGCCCTATTTCTTGAGATATGGGCAATTTAATGTCAATTATTCTCTATTATCCTCTATTTCGATAAAAAATGATGTCTCTTCTATTGAGTGTCACATTGCAAATATTTATGATACAAAACCATCAAAAAAGATTATAAAAGTAAACAGTAAAATATAAAATTTTAGCCTTAATTCATTGAAAAATATTGATATTTCAGGAAGTTACAAACAATTAAAGATGGCGTAAGATAATGGTTCTTCATTTTAACCGATTAAATGGACCGCATTTTTAACTGTTTTGGTGCGTTATTTTTGATTGCTTGTAACTTTCTGAAAAATCAATATCTTTCAATGAATCGGGGCTTAAATTTTAGATTTTACTGTTTACTTTTAGAATCTTTTTTGTTGGTTTTCGTATCATAAATATTTGCAAGGTGACACTCAATAGAAGAGACATCATTTTTTAACGAAATAGAGGATAATTGAGATTAAATTGCTCATATCTCAAGAAAAAGGGCCCGCTAAAATCCGTTTCCCGCAGGTCAGACCCTCCTCTTCTTCTAAGTGTAGATCGACCTTTGATAAAGATGTGCTATTCAGTGAAAATTTTATACGAAACTTTATAAGATAGTTCTTGAATAACAAAAATATCAAGAATTTTCCAAAAATTCACAGCATTATGTTTATCACCATTTTTATCATTGGGATGCACTAGTGTGTGTTTCCAAAATTTAGGAATATAGCCAGACGCAAACATTTAACATAATATTTGTACTATTGGTAAGATGATAGCAATCCAATACTGCTTAATAAAGAATGCAAAAATTATTAACATTAATATCGCGGACAGTAGAATTATCTTGATAAGTATATAGTGATAATCTTCAACAATTTTTCAAAAAAAATTTATGGCGAATAAACCGCATAAGTAATATTTTTACATTATGTATATGCATTTAAGAACATTTGTTCAGAATATCTAAAAAGTATTATTTTGTATTCAATATATTATTTAAGTTGAGTAAACACATGTATTGGTATATTCATATGATTATTAAAATAAAATAATGAAACTATGAATTAATAAATTTAGACTCCATACGGGCCATAAATATTATAAATAATGTGCCATTTTAAATTGGTATCACCGTCTTAAGTCACTCTAATTTATAATACTACAAACAGAATAACTTATTTTTCCCGCGGTATTACTAGGCTAGTGCTTGCAGCGAGCACAGATAAATCAAGCAACAAATTCAGATTCTTTAAAAGTAGCGCAGCTGCAGGTAGCTTAAGCACCGGCGCTAAATCAATTCCATTGGAAGGTTTGCGCGCGCGCACGCGCTTTCAACTGCACTCCGCTGCACCACTGTAAATGCAAGGTAAACGATACGATTTGAAGAAGGTATATATATATATATAGTCGGAGATAGAAAAACAAGCGGAGAAAAGGAATATCCATATCTTAGCGATGACTGATTGACTTTTCCGCCATGAAACGCGCAGGAAACCTGTATACCCTGTGTGTATGCCACACGTGCGCCATACAAGCATTCATGAGCGGCGGCTGAACTACGACAGCTGCATGTGCTGGGGGGGGGGGGGATAGATGCTCGCACCCATTGGAAATGCAGAGGAAAATCAGACGCTATCTGAATCGGCGAAAGCGATGGACGCTGCCGAGAGCAGCACTTTCGGGACTGTGTTGTGGCTATTTTTCTTATGCGTCGTTCTTGTACCCACTGTAAGTAGATATATATATATATATATATATATGAACCAGCTTTCCTTTCCTGTTTATAGCGGATTTCGTAGATCTATCTTTTAAAGAATCAGATATAAATGAATGTACGAAGGAGATGCTCAATATCCTTGTGTGTCTTTTACTGATTTTTACTTTCTCAAAGAAACAACGTTGTTGTAGTAAAAATTTTTTAATCTAAAACTTTCGTCTGTAATAAGCTACAGGAATCACTGAGTCTACTACATGGATCTTATTAAAAAACACGTGTATATGTCCCTCCATTTCTATACATATATGCACGTGTGTAGAGTTTGTACTGAATAACAAATTTTTCCAATAAAGTATCTTGAAGGCGTGAAAATAAAAGATTCGTACAATTTTTCAAACTTTAATGTCTAATGGTTGTCATTTTTATAAAAATGATAATTGTAAATTATTTTTAACTTATTCTATAAATTTATGCTATTTAAAATTTGTATAAACTGTTGCTAAACAAAAATAATGTCTATAATATTTATTTCTTTGTAGCCCTGCACCAGTTAAAATATATCTTAAAACTTTTTAACTCACGTATTGCGTTTTCCAATAATCATTTTAATTTTTAACGTTCAATTATTAAAAGGTAAAGTCGTAAAAAAAAAATTAAAAGCAATTTTCGCATCCATTAATTATTAAAAAGTAAAAATTGAGAGATGAATTAAAAATAAAGATGAAAAAGTAGAAAAGGAAAAATATCAATAGTTTTTTTATAGTGATCGTCCTATTAATCACTTTTTGTATATTTTTAGTTCTTTCATTTCGTAGTATGTCTCGCTTGAAGTACATTTGCCACTCGACCCACTATGCTCTGTGCGTACTTTGACAGTATTGAGTGCGCTATTTTTACTGTTTGTGCTTTGAAAAAAGTCTACGGACCTAAGACGCGTGAAAAATTATGTGTTGTGCATTGCATTTCATTATAACTTATCCATTGTTTTATATATTATTTGAACTCTAATAAATGAAAATAAATGTACATAAAGTAAATATAAAATTGTGGATTTATTCAGATCCGTTTTCATCTATTTCATTGTTTTTGATTTTCTCATACAAGAGACTAATGGAAAGTCAAAAATAATTTAGTGAAAGAAAAATAGTACTGTGTTAATTTATAGTTTTCTTTGAAAAAGCAAGTTTGCTGATGTAGTCATCATTTAAGTTAAATATGCAATAATAAATTAAAAAAGTTATGGCAGTTTAGCTATCTGAAATGCAATACTTAGAGTCTTTGTTTCCATCCAAATATTGTCGGTTTTGATTTGCTGCTGTATACTGAATTTTGATGTACTTATCTTACCGAAATTGTGATGATTTAGAGCGGATTTATAACGTTAGATTTAAAAAAATGAGAATACGCGTTTTATTAAGAAGATTAATAAAGTAATATAAAGATCAATTTTATGGAACATTCGGCTACATCATTCTAAAGATAAAATAAATGTCTGACTCGGTTAAGCACGTATTTACTTGTTTACACATTATTACTGCAGTTATAAATATGCATTAAATTTTCTCTTAACAAAGTCATGGACGAAATCTGTCATCATAATAAGACTGCTTTGATTGATTCTTGATGACTCATTTGATTAGTTTATATAGAATAGGCGCCAAAATCGAAGATGTTTGAATTTCATGAATTATTAATTTAAGTATTTAAAACTAAATAATTAAAATAGTATTAGAAAAATTTCATTATTTTATTCATCATATTTAACGTCTAAATTAAAACTAATGTGATCATGATCACAATCTCAAAAAAAAACCAACAAACAAATAGTACGCGTTTAATGTGGCTAGTAGAATATAAAATTTACGTGAAAACTTTTTTTAAAATGATTAAAAGCGTAAGATATAAAGTGTAAATACCATTATAGTGACCTCAAACTTAAGTTCGGTCGAATCTAAAGTCTCTTTTCTCCGCGAGATATTTCTCAACTATCTAAAACATTTAACCGATCGATATAGATTACGTCATATTGCGTCTTGAAACATCTCGCATAATAAATGCAGCGCTACTTTTGATTCTCCGTGAGCTGATTCGTGGCACTCAGGTGTTAAAACCAATTCGCGTAAAATGACCTTCTTTTCCCATTCGCTTCAAGATTCATGTGGTCGCACTGCTAAATAATTCACAAGTGTCACCCGTCACTCTCTCCCCCAATCTCAATTTTCTTCGCAACTTGTGCGTCAAGATGTCAAAAAATAGCGCGAACTACACCGAAGAAGTGGTACTGGGATAAAAATGGACTAGGTAAATATAAATCAAGGGTAATTGCGTATTGGAGGACTTATCATGATTTACGCGAATGCAGCTGATAATTAACTATCAGTGCGCCCAAGTTATTTTTGCGAGGACGAAAGTGATAATAGATATTGATGATTTAAGTCCAGAAAAGATCAGAACAGTTAAGATATTTAAGTAAGGCTGGAGTAATTTTGTTCGTTTAGCATTTGTATTTTACAAACGTTAAAAATTTGCAAGTTTTGTAAAAATCTTAGAATCTAAAGCAACACACATTAAATGTTATAAAACAATTGAAAAATCTTGTAAATCATCCTGGAATAGAATGAAATTTTTGTCAAAACGATTCAAGATAACTTGTTATGAAATTTTATTGAAACTAATAATTATTCCAATTCAGCATCAAATGAACAGCGATAAATCGATAATATTAAAAGCTGACTTTTGTTTTCACCAATAGTAAAATAATCTAAAAATATTCCAAACATAATGTAAAAATAATAGAAACGATGATGAACTTCATGTAGTGAATTTACTTAAAATTTTTGCCCATGTCTTCTTCGCTTCTTTTTTCTCGTTTAAATCGTTCTTAAAACGACAACCTCAGTAAAGTAGTAATCGAAACTACACAATGATAATTTTTATTTAAAAAGTACTTTACAGAGACAGACATTAAACACTGTTTTAAAATTGCATAAGTAACATTAGGTTGAACTATGAATTCAATGTACAAGATTTACCGATAAAGTATTCTCAAAAATATTTTTTTAAATCTCGCAATACTTAAATATAATTTAAGAATTGATGGATGAGTATTAATCTTAAGCAAAGTTTTCTACTTGATCAGCTTACCCATACATGAATCAATTTCGTGACTTATATCTAACACATATCCACCATTGAAATTTAAATGTTTTTTCGGCATGACTATTTCGCGTAACCTGGTTACTCGCTGGCCTTAATAGTCATTCGTTGGCGCAACGTTGGCCTACATCGTCCGAGAATACAGTGGAAAATATCGGAAGTGCCAGCTTCATGGTGCAGTCCGTCGTTACCCTACGTGTATATATATATATATATATGGGCAGTTCTCAGGTGAATCGAGAGGTCAAAATTTTTTTTTCCTTTAAAATCACCTAAATCGCTTCGTAACCATCCCATATGTTACCCTGAATTTTTTCAGATTTTTTTC
>JAWWEQ010021128.1:0-29516 GCA_035583055.1 Torymus tubicola
AACTAGAAGTGAAAAAAATCTGAAAAAATTCAGGGTAACATATGGGATGGTTACGAAGTGATTTAGGTGATTTTAAAGGAGAAAAAATTTTTGACCTCTCGATTCACCTGAGAACTGCCTATATATATATATATATATATATATATATACACTCTCGTACAGTTAAAAGCCATCGAGTCAGCGTTATATAGTATATATACCTATAGATATATGTGTTGTGCGTTAAAAGCGACAGTGGAAAATTGGTATATATGCGTGTGTGACGCAAGTGCGCGACGTTCTCTCTCGGTGAAACGTATACCGGTGGTGTGAAAACGGATCAAGCGTATATAGATGGGTAATAAACCCGCGCGTAAGAGAGAGAGAGGCAGATGGCGATATATACGAATAAATTGACGTGACTTCCGTGCCAATCATTGGGAACAATCGTGTATACGTCCGTCGGTCAATTTCGCCTCTCTCACTCGCGTAACCGAATATTGCAGTCAATATAAAGTGATAGAGAGCGCGAGAGACAGGAAGTGAAGTGAGCGCGTGGTATAGAAATAAGAGCAAGGTAGTATGTAGTGCTAAAAATCGTGAACATTTCATTGTATATTGGTGCGGTGTTCCCCCCCCCCCCCTCCCGTGAATTGGGAATCAACATGTATGGAAATCTCACAAAGTCTGCGAAAATCTTCGAAAAATGGAGCACAAAATTTTTTTTCGATTACACCTTCGAAATTTCGGTTTCTTATTGATTAGAGCATCTGGAAAAGATGAACAAAGTTCATCGAAAGGGTATCATTTTTCTGGGGACAATAATCAATTGTTTAAAAATGATTAAAAATAACTCTAGTTTAGTTCTAAATTATTCTACCAAAAACAACTAAATACGAAATTTGGAAAAAAAAAGAAAATAAAACTAAAGAGCAAGAGCTTTCCAAATATTTTTTTGGAATTAGAAAATGTTAGTTCCTTCAAAAGTTACGTGAGTTTGAAGTTGAGCTTGAAATACACATGGTCAACAGTTGTGAGAATTTTTGTGTATTTTAAGCTCAACTTCAAACTCACGTAACTTTTGAAGGATTCAACATTTTTTAATTCTGAAAAATGATTTGGAAAGCTCGCGTTCTCTAGGTTCCTTTTCTCATTTCTAAATTTTATATTGACTTTTTATTAATGGAATTATTTTGGATCAAACTATAGCTAGAAACTATCATTTTTTCACTACCAGTAATCAGCCCGTAATTAATTGTTGGCACACGGTTCCAACTTGGCACTCTTTTTCATTTCATTTGTAATGTCCTAAAGAATGAAAAAAAAAATTATTTAGCAAGTTTGCTCTCAAAAATGACGGGTCTCCATTTTTGGACTATAAACTATTCGTTTTGCTGTAGAATGACTCATATACACACGTATAAGCATTTTTTTCCAAAATCGTCGCGTTGTGTCTGGAATACTTGCGTACATAGCATTTGCCCGCGCGCGGCAACAAAAGGAGGAACTGTATTACGCGAGCGAGTATTCGTTGCCTTTGTTACGAGTACACACACGTGCGTATACACGCGTAATCCAACGCTAGGATCAAACGGTGCAGAGAGGATATCGTGTGTATTGTACAGTAAAAACAAACGCGCGCATGTGTATATATAAGAGCTCTCAGAAATTTCAATGGAGGGGAATACGAGAGGATGGGTAATGGTAGAAAAGCAGGAGGAGGCAATCCTATATATATACGCGTACACACCATCACGCGAATTCCCAATTAACGCGGGGGGAGAGAAGCTTTAAGCTTCAGCTTGTAGCGTGCAATCTGAGAGATGAGCGCATTCGTACAATATATACGTACATAGACACACGCATAAGTACTATGTTAGTGTTAGAAAATCGCGGTTCTATATGTTAGTATATACGATATATAGCAATTCGCGTATCCGTGCCATTCACGGACTACTCACACAGTATAAAGACTGCAAGCAGCCGCGTGGTTCGTTATATATACGGATATTTATAAATGTATTGGGCATCAGTGGCGGTTATTATTGTTCTTCGTTGTCGACGTCGCGCGACCGTACCAAGATATACTTTCTTCTCTCTCTCTCTGCGCGCGCGAATGCCTATATACTAGAGTAAGAAAGAGACAGAAAGATATACGTGTATATATTACGGTCACGCGGGTTGAGGACACGGTGTGCACAGTGCGAATTACATATATATAATGGTGTATATAGTGGTGTCCGAGGTAAAAGTACCAGTGGAGGTTATCGCGGTAGCTATATATGTTGGTATATTTGTAGGCGTGTGTGTATACATATATACGCGAGAACAAGAGCGAGTCGGATATCGGAGCATCTGAATATTTGAGCGCAAACCTGAGCAAAGGAAAGAGGATATGAGCTATTTCTAAAATTATTTTCCTCTTATACGTACACCGAAAGAATACCAAATTTTTTGTTTGGAGAGCACACTTTTACGGGATGAAAATTTTATTGTTCTTTGGGGGCTTTCTAAACGTAGAAGTTAAATAAGAACGTGGGTATCATTTTTTCTGACATCGATTAGATTTTTTTTTTAAATGATTAAAAATAGCTCTAGTTTGATCCAAAACCATTTTACCAATAACAATTCAATATAACATTTGGAAAAAAGAAAGTGATAATTAACGAGAACTGTCTAAATCTTTGTTCAGAATTAAAAAATATTGATCCCTTTAAAAGTTACGCGAGTTTGAAGCTAAGCTTAAAATTCACTAAATACTGTAAACATGTACGGATTCAATTATTTTTTTTTTTTCAAATTGTCCCGTGGCCGCCATTTTTAGTGAATCTTAAGCTCAACTTCAAACTCACGTAACGTTTAAAGGAATCAATATTTTTCAATTCTGAAAAAAGATTTAAAAAACTCTTGTGGGTTCTCATTTTCTTTTTTTCAAATTTCATATGCATTTGTTGTCGGTAGAATGATTTCGGATCAAATTAGGGCTATTTTTATAAATCATTTTAAAGAAAAATCTCTAATTATTATTAAAAACATATGATACCGTCAATTCGAGCTTGTTCTTCTTTTTTCTACATTTAGAAAGCCCCAAAGAACAAAGAAAATTTTCATCCCGTGACCAAGGTTACTAACAAACGGACGATGTCAATTACGTGGTGACGTGTGTGTTAAGGGCGGTAGCACAGTTATATATATAATCATCGTACGAGCTCACAAGATGTTAATAAAAATTAAAGCAATAGATATAATAGTGTATTTTAACGTTCAACGAACGAATTAAAATAATGTTAATTGTACCTGCAGGTATAAGAAAAACTTTATATAAAGCGTTAACCGTCGATATAAAACGAATACACACATTAACCGCACATCACCGGTTTACACATACGAAGACTTTTCCCACCCCCTCGAGAGCTCTAAAGACGTAAACAAACAGTACAATTAAACCCTCCACTGCTACTCTTTCTCCTCTTCCTTCAGTACAATCTACCATATACTCTACTTCACAAGCTCATGCGTACACACATACATACATACATATGCACTTCTCTTCATGCACGCACTCAACGCACGCACTTAACTCCGTCAAAAGTTTCAGCTTTGCACTATACATAATCTCCCACCCTCTCTACAAAAAAAAAGTGCAACAAAGAAAAATATATGTATATATATATATGGCCACTCATCTGTTCGTATGCGTCCGAAATCCTTTTAGGCTCGCCACAACCATCACCGCACCACCGAGAGACACTGCGCACACACGAAAGTTCTCTCTCTAGCTCTCGTACTACTATACTACTCTCTCTCTCTCTTTCGCTGACGGGTACGACGCGGCTGTTGGAATAAGCCAGGTGTTCTCTCACTCTCTACTATATGCTATCTTTCAGGCCCCTTGGCTATATATATATATATATATATATACGTGTATATAGCGAGTGCGCGCGCTGTGTTTCCTGTGTTTTGCACGCGCGAAATGGCCTGGCAACGCCGACGAGCGCACACGTTGCTATATATATATACATACTGCGCCGTGAGGATCGTCGAAATTTTCGATTTTACCGTGAGAGAGAGAGAGAGGTGTGGGCGAGACAAGAGAACACCTTGCAGGTGATTGGATGAGGTAGTTTTGTATGTGTGTGTGTATGTACGTGAGAAAACGCGATGCAGTTGGGTGGTTTGTGGTGGGGAATATATATACTGTACGGATTAGAAGAAATTGGAGAGGTTATTGGTTCTTGATATTTTCTTTTTTTTGCGATTGTGCCATTGGTTAGATGTTTTGAGTGTGCGCGTTTTGAAACGAAGTTGTGTTTTAGTTTAAATTTGAACGAATGCGACGTTTGTTTATATGATTAAGCTTGATTTATATATATATTGGCAAAGAGTAATTTTTAAATTAACTGTAACTGCAACATCTTTGGCAGATATAGTAGATAATTGAAAATTTAGAATGATCAAGATCAAGAGTTAAAAATATTTAATATATATATAATATCCTGAAATAAATAATAATATACAGCGAATATACTACCGTCGATGTTCTTTCAAAAAGTATATACCACACTGTTCAAGAGTTCGTTTCACCGAGAACCTCTATACCGTCGACACCTTAAAACAACAAACCCATAACAGTACTAATAATTATTTTCACCGTTGTTTGCCGCACGTACCTCGTCCAACCTAATTTTTTTCATCATAATATCTCTCCCCCTTTTTTTAAAAAATCGCAATGTTTGTGTCGTATAGCGTTACCAAGAGAAAATTTTTAAAATTCACCTTCTTATAATACATACCGCGTCTATACACACGGATGACCATATAGCTGCGTTATAGCTTGCGTATATATCTAGCCTTACAACGTTAGCAACGCCCGTCAAAATGGCATGTTTCTAATCTAGACAACGCTTGATAAATGGCTCGATTCGTATCGGGCATATATATATACGCTACTGCTGCTGGTATATACGACCAAATCGAGTTCATTAATAAAAATTCAATTATATAGCCACGCGCGAAACGTGCGCTCACTCACCCACCTTCGATAAAGATTATAAAAAGTTATAGGATATAACTTTTTCTCTCTTTGGTTTTGCTGTTTTTTGTCAAAGCAAAAATTTTATACTTTCGCGGTATAGTATACGAATATCTATATGTGTAACCGTGTATGTGGTATACAACAGCGACAAAAAGAGTCAAAGTTTCAAATGAAATAACTAGAAAGAGAGAACCGCTGCGGTGGTGCGGTGCTGTATGTCGCACAGATTCATCGTATCGATTAATAACAAAATGAAAAAGTAGCACGTATGTATGCATGGTATATGTGCAGTGTGTGGTTTAAACAAACGGTAATGCAAAAAGTTCAACGATAAAACTCTTCGTTAATTAAGAGTCGCCGTGCATTTCTATATACATATGTATCTATATATATATATATATATATACCGTTGTACTGTAAAGTTAGCGGTTACTATATATACGTCACCGGCAGTCGCGTGGGTGGTTCACATTGTTTTTAATTCAATGATTTTTTTCGCGGATAAACAAATAACAAACAGTGTATTATATATCCGCGATAAAGATATATAAATACGCCGAAATTCAATTAAAAATTTATCCATACAGATTTTTCCCGGAAACGTAAAGCTATATCATGCACAACCCACAAAGTACATCTCTAATTATTTTCACTGCGCTCACGCGCAGTTCAAGTGCAATCGAGTGATAACCAAACGAGAGAGAGGAGAGAGAGGGAAGGGGACGTCTCTTTCGATTCGCCTGTAAGCCGTTTATAAATCAAACAGGCCGCCGCTATATATATATATATATATACCGTTCGAACGTTGTTAAACCCAGCGCTCAAATTTTATTGCGTCGCGGAATTGATCGAAATTATATTTTCAGATATATATATATATATATATATATATATATATATATATATATACTTACACACCGTTCAACTTCTATATATGTATAATGTATATATATTCTTCGTCGTTGAAAAAAAAAACAAAAAAAAACTAAACTAAACATACGGTTATAGAATATTATAACCGCGTTTCTATATATATCTATATACGCACAACTGTTGCGCATATTCAATCGCAACGATACCTATACAACTACTACTACTAATACTATGCGCTTGCGCTAGAGTATATATATATAGGTGACAGTGCAGAGACGATTTCCGCAATGGCACAATGACACTATAAACCGAACTTAATCCACATATAACAACCGTTCGCGCCATTATACCGCGTTGCGAGAGAGAGAGTGTGTATATGTGTAGGTATATGTAAGTATGTATAGGTATATATGTACACGTGTACAGAGAATCCTCGAGAGTCTGTTTGCAACACAAGAGCGCGCGAGAGCGAACGTTGCTAACTTTATCTGCATATTCGAATGCACACACATATATACAAACACGCACGCGTAATATCACGTAAAGGTGCGTTCACACGTATATAAAAAGTAGCACACGATATAATAATCGTACACTCTGCATTACATATGTATAACTCTATACGTATATTTCTTTTCTCTATATAAATATATATCTTTAATCGAAAATGAAAATTTATCACAGATAATATAAAGTTGGTTTATTTAATCACGCACACTATACACCGTGTGTAAACGCACCTTAACAGGCCGGCGTTCGCGTTGCAACTGACGTTGGGCTCCTCCTCTCCTCGTGTGCCGCCGCGGCTACCGCGCGCGCTTTGCCATATCCTCGCGAACTGTGTATATATCTATATATATATACTACTACATGCCAGTACTACTACCTACCCCATATGCATACACACACACACATACATACATACATGTTACTCTTCGCTGCGGGGCAAACCTGCAGCGGCAACTACGGCGGCGGCGGCGGTACTCTTTGCACGCGAAAAGAGGGACACACACGCAAGAGGGAGAGAGAGAGAGAGAGAGAGAGAGAGGATTTTTACCTTACAGGGGTTGTAGTAGTAGTAGTAGTAGTGGTGAGGGCACACGAATCTCCCAGGTGATTTCGCGCGCGTGCAAAAAAAAAATAATGGAAAAGAGAGGGAGAGAGAGAGAGGGCATATAGCTAATTCCGATTCCCCCTGAAAAAAGAGGGAGAGAGAGAAAGAGAGAGGGGAGGTGAAACGGACGTGGATCCTTACGATTACGGTCGGCTGGCACGCGATCTCCCCCTGCGCGTGTGTGCGGAAAGGTGTATATATATAGGTTCGAGGAAAAAGTTTCTGTGAGAGGTGCTTTTTTTTGTAGAGAGAAAGAGGGAGAGAGAGAGAGAGATGCTAATGCGAAGAGAGTCCGGAAATCGTATTGGAGAAAGAGGAGAGAGAGAGAGAGAGAGTGAGGTAAAAGGTAAAGTGTAGGATGGCGATTGGAAACGATGCGCGTCGCGCGATTTGCATGAGAGAGTGGGCTCAATTTAGGTAAGTGCCGCACGCGCGCGTTATATAGTCTCTATTGAGAAAGATGCACGCGCGCGCGTCGCGTGTGTGTGTGTTATGGTGCTTTTAATTAGGATTGGTATGCGTGTGTGTATAATATATATATATCTGTATTTTTTATTTTACATATACGAGTGTGCCGATCGCGTTACTCGCGCAACGAATAGTAAAGGATGTTTCGCGCGAAAAGTACGCTTCGAATTTGATATTTGCTCTTTCTCTCTTTCTCTCTTCCCTGATGTTATATACGGATGCTGCGTTATAAAGTAACGCGTATAGTAGGATGAATATGCATATATATACGTGTAGGAAGAAGCGAGAGTAGCGGGAAGAGTAGGTATATACACTTTTATAAATATATACACATCATATACACGAGAGGGAAAATTAGCATGGAAATTCTGGGAACTCAATATACCTGGGTAATGCGGTTCGTCCCGTGTATACATACATACGTATACGTAGTACTTTTACGTAGACAGAATAAAGTATAATAAGAGCGTATATATGGGTATAACAAAAGTTCGTAAACAACAATAAAAGTTTTCGAAAACTATGAGTTACATTCTTTGATATACATATATATATATACATATTAAACCCTAAATCCGCAAAAACACGCACACACGCGCGAGAGAGCGAGAGAAATAGCTCAGGATTAAAACCGCACAGCTAGCATATCGTACGGGCACGTGGCTCTCGAGCAGCAATTTTCACTGACCGCAAGGAGAACGCTGCACAATTAAACCTTAATTCTCCTCCCAACCGCGTTGCAACTTCTTCGCCCCTCCTCCTCATCCTCCTCTCAAAACTTTACTTCAGTCGAGCGCCACGAATTACTTCCTAAACGGGCAAAACTATATATACATATATTTACACACACACATATATTTATATATATAACTAAACGCGTTCTATAATCGATCTCGTTTCCGCAGAAACCTCCGCACGCGCGCGCGCGAATAACGATGGAGTGTGTGTGTGTAATTGCCGCGTGGAATCGGCTTACATTATACGCGTCCCTGCGCCTTCTCCTCTCACACCTGTCATGGCGCATTAACAGCTATGCGTCCGTCTTATATGTATATATTGCACTATATATGCACTTTCATGTCCTGTATATACGAACTGTATACGCGTTATCGTACTATACATATGTATAGGCTATGGCATTATGTACTGTATTACGTTGGGGTTATATATATATATGCGTAGGGATCAAAGGGTCGCTCTGTGATGTATATACGTCAGTGTGCGTATACCGGGTGTTCGTTAAATCCTATAAAATATTGATTTTGAAAAAAAAAAACAAGATAAACCATTTGAAATTTCAAAGTTAACCCTTAAAAAAACTGTCAAGGTCAAAACTGAGATAAAGGTTAAGTTCGTTTTTTAATTTCCTGAAACTTTTGTGAGAAAGATTTTGTTTTTTTTTTGGAAAAATATCGATATTTTATAGGATTTATTCAGAGGTTCCGTGTATTTAATGAACACCCGGTATGTATAAACGGGGTTACTTATCGCAGAGAGAGAGAGAGAGTGGTAAAAAAGTATACATGCACGCGTAAAGATGGACGTTATTGCGATGTAATGCGCGCAAGAGAGAAGGAGAGGTATTTATATAAGTATATATATATATATATATATATACGAGAAAGATAATATAGGGGAAAAATGCTACACGCGATTGACCTTTGAATGGTAACGAAGAGAAGAGAGAGATGAGAGGTGGAAGAGGAGATTTGGTATGTCTGTGAGGGTATATAGTGCGCATATCGTTGGATTTTATTTGATTTGTAGTGATGGTGATATCGTGGTCGTCGAAGAAAATATGAAATTTTTATCGCGGTTTTAAATGGATAAGAGCTTTTGTGTCGTATATAGTTACGGTAGTTTGATTACATTGTTTATTCGATGGGTGGAGAAAACTTTAGGGTTTAGTATAATTTTGTTCAGTAATGCATATACTAAAGAAAAATTTGGAAGCTATTCAACGGTATATAACAAGATAAAATGTATATATAAATATAAAATAAACCTGGTATATATATATATATATATATATATATATATATATATACTTGAGAATATTCTTGAAATTTTTCTTTCAAATGCCGCGATGAAACTTCAAAATTATAAATTTAACGACTCCCAAAAAGATTATATACTCCCATCCACAACCCCCTACACATATACATATATATATATGTAAGACCGTTAAGAACTTATTAAGAAACTTTCACCGCTATAACCCACGCTTATACGCGCCTGCAGGCCTCAGCTTTTTGCCAAACTAGTTTCATCGATATAATTATACGCCGAACAAAAACAATCTGTGCGTGTATGCGCAAAACAAGCGTAAACAACGAATATTCTCTCGCCTGCAAGTGCAAAAGTTCAACCATATATATAAACCGCGCGTGCGAAAAAAATCTCGCACTTGTAGCAAACGTTCTGCTACTGCTGCTGCTGCTGCTGCTGCTGCTGTGTAAGCTTCGATTTAAAGCGCGTATATATACGATACTTGTTGGTATCAACTTTGTAACAATAACAATACCAATATTCCTCGTCCATTATATAGCTACCAACCGAGATATCTATATATACAGCTAATTATTATACACGTACAAAACTTCTGCTGCTGGCTGATCGATACGTCAAATACACGATGGCTATATGCTAGCTATACACTCGATCAGAGCAACACATCCGCAAAGATTCGAACTTTCGTATAACAAAGTCGTCGATATATATTGACTTCTTGAGATGCCGTCGTTCCTCCTTTCTTATACAATGGCGTGTACACGTGTGTATATAAAGCGATCGTTTCCGCCTCATAAACTCTTTCTCTCTCTCTTTCTCTTTCTCTCGATTGGCACGCGTAGAAATTAATTTCGCAACGAGCGTATGTGTGTGTGCGCAGACATGAAGACTCGTCCATATGTCTTATTATCTCTATATATACTATACCCGCGTATACGCTATTCCCATTGTATATGTATATCTTTATCTCTCTCTCTCTCTCCTTGCACACGCGTAATAAAGGCATTCTCGGTACCATACGTATATAATACTCTATACGCAAGAGCTCACTCGCATTCCACGACCCCTAATAATACAATTCTCTGTGTGTTTCGCAACTCTCACGTATATACATACATACATGATGCTCGTGCCCTATGTATACAAATATATATATATATATATATTAGTTCGAAATAATCCACGGAATAGCCCTTTTAACTTTCACGATCGGTCTTCCTTTTCTATACTACTATACTATACTTTCGCAATCTCATCGCGTCCCTCGCTAATTCGTATATAATACGCGCGTTCTCGCGCGTGTACACTTTGATCTTCTATATATACTCGGGAAATTAAATGCTTCGCGTGCCGAACTCTCTTTCAAAGAGAAAGCATGGCTAGATGGCGAAGAGCTTTTTACACTATATATACATACACTCGTTACAGGTGATCGGAAAAGCAGCATTTCCTCTCTTTATTTCTTCGCGACGTATTTAAACACAACGTATGTTCCGTGTGTAGTAATTGAAGGTGAACGCGCGTGGGTGTTAGTAGTAGTAGTAGTAGTAGTAGTATAGGTAGACGACAACACGAGCGTGCGTCACGAGCGCACGCGCGTATATATATATTGGAGTGCAATGTGTGTGTGTGTGTATGTTGTACACGGTTCGGAGGAGACACAGAGAAGAGCATATGGCGAACATATATACATGTTATATACATATATATATATACACGGGTTCCGGGAAATCAGCCTGGGGTTTTGGAGTGTATGTATATATACATATACATATCGTATGCTGTGTGTACGGATCCGAGATAAAGTTTGCAGGGGGGGGGGGGGAGTGGGCATGTGGGATTGTTAATTAGACATGGGGTTGTAATTAAAGGGGTTTATCATAATTCAAAGGAACAATATCTATGTAGATATCTATGTAGATATTGTATATACGTAATTGTGAATTTTAGTTTAATCCGTGGTATATATATATAATGTTAATTTTACCATAATTCTATAGGAAAATTTCGTATAAACTATATAGTAATTTATTGGATTTTTACAGTTTGTGGTGACTTTACGAGACAGTATATATATGGTAATTATTACGAAATACTTAATAATTTATGCTACACTTTTTTTCTCTCAAAACCTCTCCATAAGTTTATTGTTTTAATCGACACGATTAAATTATTACGCGCATTGTTGAACGCACCTAATATGTATATACGATGCTTAAAAACAAATTCATATCAATTAACCTGATAAATTTTACTTTTTAAATTAACAAATATACACACCCGAAAGGAAACCAATCAATCGCATCGCAACAATTTCATTAAATCAAGAGCCCTATCCATTATATGCGCAACTGATAAAATTAAATTGATTTCATCAGCTAGCAATTAATTTCGTAAAGGCAGACAACGCGCACAATTGAAATTACATCATATATAACGACGCAGCTCTCTTCCTATATCTCCTTCCCTCTCTCTCTCTCTCACACACACAAAAAAAATATTAATTAATATACTCCCTCGCGCGACGGGCCTCTCGGCTTTCTCATCACCAACGAACAAAAAAAAAACAAAAAAAAAACAAAACAAAAATCCGCCAACATTATCTCTATTTCTCCCACATTAATTACCGTCCACCGTACAAAGCATGCGTGGCTTTTCTTATTATATAGGAGTTTCTAGCGAAAAATTTTCGCGCACATCACACACACGCGTATATATAATACCATTCAACCGCGTTCTCTATATATATTCCCGTCGCATCATACCAAACAAACAACATACATGTTACACAAATGAGACGCACGAGCGAGAAAGAAAGGACCTATCACACCGCTATATATATATATATATGTATATTATATACACGCACGTGTACGGTTGTGTATACGAGTGAGAGAGAACAAGAAGGCGGCTGCAACTATACTAGCAAGTGGGTGTACATTATATACATACATATACAGAGGAAGAAGGGCATAGCAGTCGTCGGCTCGGACGTTTCCGGGCATATATATAGGCACCAAGCAACAACAACAACGGATATATTGTAGGTGTGGGTATATATATATATATATATTCGCCATGGTTACCGGCGCTGCTTCCGGATCACGCCCGTTAGCGCTCTCTCAGAAAGAACGAGTTAGTATATATACATGTATACATCTATGTACGTGTGCACACGCACATACACCTACTACACCAGTCGCCACGGTGTGTTGTAGAGCGGAAAAAAGGGGGAATCCCGTGCGCGATCTGTTGCGCCTGCCCGCGTAATTGCGTTGCGCGAGCGTGGGCAGCTGCTTGCTTGCTTGCCAGCCTGCCTCACCTTTGCGCACGCGCTCGTATATATATATATATATATACATATAGCGTAATATCTTTTCCTCTCTTATAAAAGCTGACTCTCCCGCGCGAGTTCTGCAGCTTATCGTAAGAAAGTATCTTTAACGCGCACGCGTGTGCGAGAGACAGAGAGAGAGATAGGTGAGAGTTACATTACACGCACGTGTGACGTGGATGCTGGTATATATATATATATCTATATATAGGCGAGAGGGGTAAAGGTGGGTTATGGCATCGGTCGTGACCTCGTTATATATATATATATATATATATATAGGTGTTTTTTTCGAGAGGATTATTATAAATATTGGTGGAAGATGTATGTATGTGGGTGATTCTTTGATAAATCGAAAGGTCATAAAAGAGATACTATGGTGAATTTTTTCAAAGTTTTTTAAAATTAATGTTTTCGAACTGTCTCATTATTTATTTGAATCAAAATAACAGGTAGCTTAATCTAATTCAGTCATTATTTCATGTTAATATAAATACGACCTTTTGTTATCGCATTGAATAAATTTTATCTAATAGATATTTCATTGGTTTTAACCAATGCTTATTTAAATCTGATAAACGAAATCGAAAAAATGGTAAGTTAAATAATTATTTATTTGAATCTAACAACATACTTTGTCAATCTAATTAAATATTTTTCCTTTTTAATAAACATTTCATTCGTTTTGGTGAATACTTATTTTAATTTCGAAAATACATTTTTATTTTAAATAATTATTTGAATGTTTTTAATATATATTTTATGTAAATAATTTAAATAAATAAGCCTCATTTGAATTTAGTAAGTTTTTTATTTAGTGTATGTTTGCACAAACGTTTTACATTAGAGCCCCTAATGTGTTAAGTAATTTAACAAGAAAATCATCATTTATTAAATACACATTGTTAAAAAACTTCCATGTATACAGATATACATTGTGTATATTTTGAAATGCAAAATGTAAACGTAGTATATCTGTATATATGGTAGTTTTCTTACAGTGTAATTTGAATGTAATTATATCGTACATGACATCGCAATGTAATATATACATAAGTTACTTAAAAACCATTCTTCTTACAAAATTATGTGTTTCTTTAATTGTAATGAGTATATTTTATTTACAATTAATAAGTGAAAAAGCTGAAATATTTAGCAGGGGTGTACAATACAACTCAGTGAAAAGCTGATTATGTGACATATCTACAACATCATCAATGACTACATATGTCAACTACCACGCAGTGTTAGAACAAATGAGAATAGCAGAAAGCGATGACAGAAAAGGTCCAACTGTTATAGTGGTGGGACCAAGAAATGTGGGAAAATCTACATTGTGTAAATTTTTACTGAACTACGCCATCCGAATGGATAGACATACTCTCTTTGTTGATTTAGATGTAAGTCAAGAGAACATTACAATTCCAGAAACAACTGCAGCTCTACTCGTGGAAAGGCAATCAGATGTCGGTAATGGGCTTATTCAAAGAGCACCTTTAGTATTTCATTTTGGTTATAAAATTATAATTCATATTCAGTATTGTATAACCATATGGTGGCTCAACTAGCTAAAGTCAACTCATACAAATTAAAAAGTAAAAAAAGAATAAGTACAACAGGTATTGTTATAAATACATGTGGATGGAAAAAATTGTGACGATTCCGAAAAGTTAATCCATGCTGCTCAAGTATTTGCACCAAGTAGTGCAGGAGTTGTCAAAATATCTGACACTGGAAAAATTAAATATCGGGACCAAAATCTGTCAGAGATTATTTTTATGGGTCTAGACTTCGATTGTACCCATATAGTTTATTAAAATGAAGTGAAACTAAAGTGCTTCGAATAGGAGCACCTAGTCTATCATCATCGTGCTTGCCAATAGGCATGGAAATAAATATACCAACTCAACCAAATTGCTTGCGGTTGGACCAGGGCCCAATTTATAAAACCACTTATTTGTGGTGTTATTTACTGATCCTTTAAATGGAGCTGACGTTTAAAAAATTGCAGCAGGATTTATATGCGTGTAAGTATCTTTTGTGATTTTATCGGAAAACTTTTTAAGAAATAGATTCCATAGAAAACATTGGCATTGCTATGAATAAAATCTGAAATAGTAACAACACAACTTATTATCACTTTAGTATACAGTAATTTCAAAGAATTTTCTTTTTAAATAAACATACCTTATATTAATATTAATAATTTTCTGTTACAGAACTGATGTGAATATTGTACGAAAAACACTCACAATATACTCGGTCTGCAACCAGGCCCGTTACCAAACTATATTTTGCAGCTAAGCAAAATTCAGTATATGGATAAATAACAGAACCAAAATACTTCTGACACATGTAACAGTGTATATGAATTTCATTGCATAAATAATATATTTTGTCAAAAAAAAAAAGACTGGGCAGCAGCCCTGCCGTTGCTCCAGTTCGACCAGCTAGCCCACATACAAAATATGAAATACACAAACATGACGATCGTTGATAAATCTAGTGGTACACGACTAAATAAGTAAACATTCAACTTGGTAAATAAGTGTCAAATATTAGCTTCGTCTACTTTTTTAATATGCGCCGCGTCGGCGACGCTCATTGACGGTTACATATTAATTTTTAGTTGACAATGAAGCTATAAATATTTAGGAACGAAAAAAATTCGCAGAGGTTTTTTTTTAGAATGTTACGTTGTATCCGATTCCGTTGTGTTCGTGTATGAATTTCGGAACAGGTTCTATACACATACTGTGCACAGTATTCGCTCATAACAATAGTAACGATGAAAACATATTTTCATGACTGAATTTGGATTTATTTAAAAACGATTTCAGAACGTAATAAACATTTTAAAAACACAAGCATGCATTTCAATATATAAGTAACGCAGTTTACTTTTATCGGCTTTTTTTTTAGATTCTTTGCACATATTTGACCTTCGGAGTGTTCCTTGATATCCTTCCCGACTGACATTTAAATATAATTTTCAATAAATGCAATACTATTACACAACAGAGCTCAAGTAGGTAATGATTGTTTATAAATATTTGATTGGTTATTATTATTATATCACAAGTAAAATTTAAGGTGGTTCTATCAAAATGAGGTGGAATGCGTAGACTTACGAAAAAAAATATATATTATTCCTCAAATTTTGACATTTTTTGATATTTTTTTAACCTACACTGTAAGAAAACTTTCATATATATATATATATAGATATACAATGTGTACATTTGGAAACTCAAAATGTAAACACAGTATATCTATATATATGGAAGTTTTCTAACAGTGTAGGTTGCCACGAACATTATTGAGTAAAAAATTCAATAGAATCACGTGTTTTGAGTAGAAACTTTCAAAATAAATATAGAAGTCGAATGCGGAGGAAGTTAAGAAAAGAGATGGTTATAGTTTAAGATTTAAGCTTTGCAATAATCACTTAAAAATGCATGGAGCCACGAAAATTTTTTAGATACTCGTGATCAAAAGTATGAAAAAGAGGGCAAAAGAGAGTAGATGGCATAGCGATCTATGTGACAAAATCCCTGAAGAGTATAATTAATGATACTACATAAACAAACAAAACAAATTCGCGATGCGAAGTTGGTCTGGTTCGGTGAAAAATTATTTTTCACGCGTGCATGGGTTTGAAGAATGGACTGTAATTATCGCCGCTCACGTTCTGCACTATACTCAAGGGTTATGGCAATATTATATAGCCTATGGAGAATTTAAAAAAAAAGAAAAAAATTGAAAATACCGTGTAATTCTAAGTGTTCGAAGAAAGAATATCTATTATAACAACGTGGATTAATATTCCCTGGTTCATCTGATACATATTATGGTTCCGTTCAACGCTGGGAGGAAACGATGGATTATAATAGACCGATGGATCGATGTGAGGAGAGCGAATACTATAATACGATGATGATGATGATGATGATGAGAATCGGAAGGCGGACACCTGTCGTGACTGCACAACTTGGTTGAAAAAGCTACGGTAATCAGCGTTCGCTGCTCCACTCGTGCGCAGTCGATGAAATCACAATATAGCTCGTACCGAGTCGTTAAACGGGATTGTGAACGTCGATTTTGAGAAACTCGACGAGCTGCAGTGCGCATCACAGCTGCTTTTTCAATAATAGTTATTATTCCGAATTTGTAACTATAGAGCGGGATGAATGATCGTTATTATAGCGATCGATAAAATGTTTATTAATTTCGCGATGGGTGCTATATAGGTGTGTAAATAATTTACCGACGAGGAAAGACGAGAGTCGTAACCTGGGTTTATGGAGACGAACAAGGCTCATGTATATATGTACGGATTGCAAATTTATCGTTTCGCTTTTGGGCGAGGATATATAAAATTATACAATAATATGCGCTCGAACAGAACGACACGATGGTAGTTACATGTATATATAGATATGTACAACCACGTCATATATACCTATACGCGAGGACCCGGAATATTCAAACGTGTCTGTCGTTAAAGTAAGAGCGGAAATAATCAACGTTGAACAAACATCGTCCCGTACGTATATATATAGGGACCTAAGCAAATACATTCACGGGTAGGGGAAAAGGCAAATCAGTGTGTAAGAGCAGGCGAAAGTAAACATTCCAACCGTATTCTGACAAAATAACGAGTCCTCGTTCCTTCCTTCCTTCCTTCCTTCCTCCGATAATCCCTTCCACTGCTTCCATCTCATAAAAAAATCCTTGTACCCCGTCATCTCTTATTAACCTACCACCCCCGCGCATAAAAGCTCTTGGAGAATTTCTCCTACGCTACTTGCTCTCTGTAATGCATACAATTCAGCCCATTACCCATAGTCTCTCTTCTCTCAGTGAGCTTTTTTATCCCTTCTTCTGTATATCCGCGCGTATACTCGTACACGTGCATTTTTGCATTAAAGAAACATTATATCTGCGCGTTCACGTTTTGTCGTCGTTTCCTGAAGTACCTACACAGAGTGTGTATATATATATATAGATATGTTGTTATAGATGTGGGCTTGTGTAAAATGTGAATATTTATAAGTGTGGATGTAGTAGTAGCTATTCTCCGATATAATGTTCCGGGTTGTTTTTTTAAAGTGTAGGAGAGAACGTTATCTCGACTGCTGCTATTGTTAAAGAATGAGGCTGGAGGAAAAGGGAGAGAGAGAGATATCAACAGGTACTCAGTCATAATAATTTTAGGTGCTCGACTGTTGGAGAGAGAATTATTCACGTTACGTGAGACATTTATAAGCGCTGTTCTCGTGATAAAGAGGTTGCAATGAGCATCATTAATATAGATGCGCGTTCTTTGTTTATTAATGATGCGTGTGTGTGTGTGATTGGAAAGCTTTGATTACCAAATCAGGGAAAGCGTCACGAAGATCTTATAAGAATTTTATATTTTCACGGAGAGTAAAGCGCTGCAGTTAATATATATATATGAAAGAAGTTAACGAGTTTTCATAGAATTCTTTGATTGCAAGAGCGTAAGCAACTATACTGGAATCTATATAAAATGAGCTACATTTCCAATCGCCTTTACAACATCTTGATTCCGTTCCGATTTCAGTTACAAACACGCGCGTTTGTAGAATCAATAGTCCATGCGGCAGGTTTCTCGTTTCAAAGGAATAACCCTCTCCGAATCACAGTGGTGTACAAAAGCGCCAATCTTTCTTTAGTCGAGCACGACTTTATATTTTCAAATATAGATTGCCCACACAGAGATATATATATATATACACATAAACGTAGAGTAAACTTTTGTCAGTGTATGTATACAGTGTGTCGGGCAGCTGCGATGACGTCAGTTTTTGCAATTTCAATAAAAACCTAATGGAAACATCAACAAAAGTTCTATTTTCCTTCTATATATTACTACTCTATATATACACTGATGGCTATGTCCACGCATGAACATCGGACATAACACAAAGATATAGGAATCGGTTGCAACGACGACCTTCCAGAGAAAAATATTATTGCGAATTCAACGTGTGTATGTGTGTATGTAGTGTGGGTGTTGCTTTTCTTTGTTGTCGTAAATCTCTATATTGAGTCTTGTATTTGTTTTCAAAGCACGTAATTTACGAATTGTTTTGTACAGTCCGTCTTCTATATGAGTGTACAACGTTCAAAATGGATACGAAATTTGAATAAGAGCTGGCGTTTTATTAGAGATAAACAATGTTACAAAAGCTTTTATATTACAATGGGTTGCAGGAAAAAACGAGGATGATGTCAATGCCATACGTGTAGTGTGTGGAAAAATTGAATTTTATTCCTGGTTGTTATTGGAAAAAGACATTTGAAAGACCTTGATGTATATAACTGCTTCCAACCGAACGAATAAATCTCAAATATTAATGGTAAACATCATAAAACTATCTCACGGTAATGAATAATCCTCGAATCTCCACAACCCTACCGTTACAAATTCTTCATACAACCTAATCCTCTATACAAGATGTAACATTCAATTTCACCTTTAACACCCGTATTGCTATACTCAACCCACACACTATACCTTGTACAATTTTTCACCGTCCTACACGAAATAATCCATCACCTCTTAAAATTACCAACCGCTTTCCTTCCTCACGTCTCTCTACACCATTGGAATTGAGTTTACCCGAAATCCACTCGGCGCACTCGAAAATTCGCGCGCGTGCACGTTCCGTACAACCTCCTCGCTATATATATACAATTACCAATATATACTCGTTCGCACGCGTTCGGAATCCTTAAACAATGCATCACTCCACGTATATAGTATAGAAACGAGGTTTCGCGCTCGGGAACTGTATATTGCACGCGAACCAGCGAAGAAGAAGGCGAAGAAGCAGGAGGAGGAGGAGGAAGAGGACTTTCCCGTATAGTCTGCGTCTTTTTCTCTCGACCACGGAGAAAGAGAGAAAATGGGTTACATAGAGCGCAGCCGCTGCTACGGAGTTCTCTTGTATAAGGTGTATATATGTATATATATAGTATATATATACGCGAGCGCGCGCGTGCCGAGGCAATAACAAAACTGCTATTGTCTCGCGAGAGAGAGAGAGCGCAGGTCGCTTCCGGTTTTGTAATTCCTCTCTTTCGTGGCGTTATATATACATATACACACACTCGCGTGCGAGAGTTTAAAAGCCAGACTGTGGTGGCAAACAAGTCGACTAATTTTTTTTAATGAATCACTCCAACCCAGCAGTAGTTTGTATTATACTACTTTATACACGTGCCCTTAACACATACACACTCTATATAACACATATGTTCGGTAGACGAACCTAACCTCATTGTTGCATTAACTCTCATGAATATTCTCTCTTTAAAATAGTGATGAAGGAAAGTTAAAGCCAAAATAAAACGTTTGGGATTGGTTGCGTCCGATAGACTATAAGCTCGTGATTGGTCAACGCTGAATTTAGCTCGGCGCTTAAGATTTTATCTGATTGGTCCGAATAAAACCGCGAAAATTTAAATCGTTTAACAATTAAACTAGAAAATTGGAAATTAAAAGTACATTTTTTGTTAGAATCTGTTTTTACATAATAGAAAGCTGCAAAAATTGTATTTCAGTGGAACCCTAACCTCAAAATTTGTCTTTATTGCAAATAATAAGATAATAAATACAATAACCGTTTCTGTGTAAAATTGTATAAATCTCAGAAGATTAAAAAAATAAAAAATAAATGCAATATAATATTGCAATATTCATTGTGATACATTGTTATACTAAAAAGGAGCGCGCGAAGCGTACATGATCTTGCTAGTATACTAAAAAATACGGTGCTGTTATCGCAGGCGATTGGCAAGTGTAGGTATAATTGGTAGCTCGTATTGTTTTTCCTACGAGCTTCGTTGCGATCGAATGCAGATTTCTAGTTTTCTCGCGCTCTTCCACGCTGCGAGTAGAGTACGTTCCGTGGGTATATTTAAATTTATCGCAAGGTTTGTACAGCATGTATAACGGTGATCGGGATGCGCTCGAACGACTTTTTCCGCGTCGTAAAAATTAAACATCGCGTGAATCCTCCTACAGCTGAGATGCAACAAACCAAGCGGTACACCGTGTATATATATATATATATATATTGCAGAGTAAGAAATATATATATATAGAAAAAGAAGAAGGATGAAATTCGTCGGGTTGAAACTTTCTCGGGAAATTCTCAATGTGTGTGCGCACGAAATTTTAATGGACCCATTGTTCGTATCTATATAAGAGAGCGCCTTATTCTCACTCTACAGAGTCATGGAAAAGTTAAGCGGTCGGCTTTATTAGTCTTTCGCGAATATCGGCTTTATATAATACCACACAACGTCCCACCAATGCCCTATAATGCTGCATATATATATATGGTTTCTTCGATTGCACAATTACGCGCCGTTGCTGCCGCTGCGATTGTTATTGTTGCAGCGCATATTATTGTACGGTATCTCTCTTTCTCTTTCTCTCCATTGTAAACGACGTTATATTGAAACGATATAGCTTTATTCCATGCGGAGAGAGAGAGAGAGAGAGAGAGAGAGAGAGAGAGAGAGAGAGAGAACGAAGCTCCAAGTATTATTACTTCATTATATATAGTGTCTCTGACCTCTCGTTATACTATATACTCTCGCACTGCTTTATACGCTGATACATTTAGTTATTTACATGCATATATGTACATCGCTATTTACACTAAGAAAAATGTCGTATAGTAAAATTTACTACAAGTGTAACCAAAAATTACTATGTAACGTAAGAACGGTAGGATATACTCCCTTTCAGACCATAGTTACACGGAGAGAAAAAATATAATAAACATAAATATAATTTGTAATAAAAATTACTATATTGTATAGGAAAAGTATGACATATTCAAATTATGGAGAGTTGTATTATGATTATAACAAATATTACTATAAGCATAATAATATTGGCAACACTGCTTTAGAAATAAAACTATATCTCTCAAGAAAAAATGCTATATTACATAGTACAAATTATATTATAGTAAAAATGTTTAATATAATGTAATAATGTTTGACGTATAAGATAGGAATTAATATTATTCCACTAAAAAAATTTATTATAAAAAGAGTAAAAATTATTACTTTACTCAGTAAAAATTATACTATCATAAAATTTGTATAATAATATAAAAACATTCATTACATTAAGTTAGAACTATTATTATGCATGTTATCAATTTTATCATTGAAAATAATATCTTTTCAAGATTATTAGTAAATGATTTTCAATAAATTAATAAATAAATACAAGTTTTGCATACGCATTTTTAATCTGCGGAATGAAATATTATTTTTTTTAATACGTATATTAAAAAAAAGGTTAATGTTTGTTTATTTTGTGATGTGTATCTCCAATACCGTCAGCGAAGGTTATAACAGGATAATAGTTCATGTTTGACAATGCGTTGGTAGTTTCGCGCTTAGCACACGCTACTGTCGGCCGGACGACTCGAGTTCGAATCCCGGTCAATGCGTTTTTTTTTCAAAAGTGATCAAAATAATATTTAAGTGTTAGGGTTAGTTAATATAGATAGGAAAAAATTCGAACATACGACAATTGCGCTGAAATATGTGATTACTATATAATAACATAAATATAAAAAACTAATCGGTGAAATTCTACGAATACAACTGAAATCCTCTTCCAAATGTATACAAGTATGAAACTAATTTTTTCATACTTATATTTCAAACATAGTAAAATATCTTATCGTACATAATAAAAATTACTATATTGAATAACAAAAATTACTATATTGAATAATAAAAATTGCTATATTAAATAGCAAACATGATTATGTGTAAATTTTAGTATGTTACATAATAAAAATTATTATTCGGCTGATATGTCACACTTTTCCTGCACAATATAATAATATTTGTTATAGATTATTTTAGTAATTATTATACTATTTTTCTCCGTGTATTATTTTATACAGCAAATTTTATTTTTTGACATAGTATACGTAAAATTCGATTTTACAACCTTTTTTTAGTGTGTAAAATAAATATGTGTACAATTATATATGTTAAAAATCGTGATTTTTATGGGAAAATGTGTGTGTCTGTATGTCTCAGCCATCTATTTGGTTCATGATATTTCGATTTACAATCCGTGGGGCGTAGATCGTTATAACGTAAACTCGTCTATTTGCTGTACTATAAATATAAATTTTATTAATTTACAATAGTGATGAGTATAAAAAAAACATAAAGGCCAGAAAACATCTGCGTTACTTCGTGTCAATAATTGTGGTGTACAGTAAAATTTTATTATTCACAACAATAACATGGGACTAATACATGTTATGTGGTTTTATATATTAACTAAATCGACAGCTGGTCACTTGCGAGAGTATCAAATTCTCCAAGTTCACTAGGCGCATCGAGCATCTAGCGGCCTGCTGAGCAACTATCTACGCGAACACAAGCCTTCTTCCACTTCTCCCATTGGCTCTTCCGCGGTATCTATTATAAACACATTCAATGGCAACATAACCTAACCTGATAGAACACGTGGCGCTACTGACGGCTATCATAATTTTTACTATATATTGTAGTACTTTTTCGAGGATATTTATAGTAAAATTTATTAGATACGTGACAATTATTAGTGTACATGTAATAAAATTTCTCAAAAATGTAGTAATTTTTGTTAGATATACAATAAATTTTACTACGACATTTTTCTCAATGTAGCTCACTCTTAAACCCTTCTTTTTAATTCGCTCGCAATACGCGATATAATAATAATAATAATACCATTTTCGAATACTCACCTATCCCTTTATATTATTACCCTCTTCTAATACTCAACGCGCATCGCAAATCTATATGTATATATACCAACTGTGCGAGCCGTAAACTCTCCTGCGCGAGCTCACCCGTCGTGTCCTCAGACATCTTTCCAAGGGAGGCAATAAGAACTCTCTCTCTCTCACTCTCCTCCCGCGTAAACAGAACGAACAAACGTACAGTGCGCGCGACGATAACGAAGGGCGAGAGCGAGAGAGAGAGAGAAACGAGATAAGCGTGCGAGTCGAAAAAGTCCATTTTCCGTTTATGGACGTGAGGCTGTGTGGTGCTCCGCTGTGCGCGCACACGTGCGCACCGCACGCTTCGCGTCGTAAATCACTGACCCGCGAGCTCAAGCTTTTCGCCGTTATTATCCTTGAAAAGAGAGAGAGAGAGAAAGAGAGGGAGGATCGTTGTGTGTACGAGTATGTACGTATAGATATATACATCTGCAGTAGGCCCGACGCCCCGCAAGGACAATACGAGCTGGCCTTCGGGCTCTCTAACTCTCCTCCCTCCTTCTCTCTCTCGCTCTCTCTCTCACTCTCTAGAGAGAAAGATTTTTGCGCGCGTCCGGAAGAGAAAAATGAAAAAAGAGTGTGTATAAATAAGGAGAGAAAAAAAGGGGGAGAAGGGGGACACGTAGACGACGTGTTCTATTTCCAAGTGGAGCGGACCATATACCCTTGGCGCGTTATTTTACACGAACGACATATATATAAACACACACACTTATATATATATCGCAATGCCATCGCCACGCGTTGCAAAGGAGATATACGCTAATAAACGTATGTATGGATGAGATGGTGTCGCACTATACTACTGCGCTGCGCTATATGCGTGACGTCAGTGTAGCGGGCTATATCGGAAAATACGAGGAAACAGGATGATCGGAAGAAGGCCATGCGGATATATAGATTCTAGTCATCTCTCGACTTGTGCGCGGGTGTTTTGCGTCTCCGTATACGTGATTTTAGAAATACGAGGTGGTGTATGTTATACACACAGCAGTTATTCGTTATATATATATAGAGAGAGAGAGAAATAGGTGACGTATTTTGAATACAACATAACACGTTCTTTTTTTGTTTTACACAGCATTAAAAGCGACATTATGCTAATCGCCACAGCTCGCAGAGTGAATTTTTGTGCGTTTGCAAAGTGGCTTTATACAATATAAACCGGAGTAGAGAGAGAGAGAGAGAGAACATCGCTAAAACCTATAATAAGCAGATCGCGCGTTTCGAGAATTGCACTCGGGGAATCGCCAGCTGTGAATATATTGTCTCTTTATCGAATTTAAATTAGGATCGCGTCGTAACATGAATGTTTATTCACGCGAAAGCGCCCGTCATACGAGAGTACAAATAAAAGCCGCGCGCGTGTGTATATATATATATACAGTAGCATCGTGTCGTATCGGTGAGAGTATAATATGGTAAATTAAAAAATCGGCGTCGATTCAAATCGCCATTCGCTCGTTTATAGTGGCTAATTTCGCGCTCGTTATAGCCCCGCGTGCTCAGTTAATAAAATAAACGATAAACGCGCGCGCACCAATATATATATATATACGCATGTATATATTATTATAGGCTATTTTCTGTGTGAATTATTTCACTGACGCAGACACACGCTGAGAATAAAACCGCATATGTAAAACAAAACGTATAGATTTTTTCAGAGCTGCGGCGTATATATATGTATACATATCATGCGATATCATCTCGCGTCCTATAATATAATGAGAATTAAAAAAAAAAAAAAATGCACAGGTATAACCCACACTTCTAGCTTGCGACTTTTATTACCCTCACCCTATATCTCTCGGACTCACTCTCTCGGTAAATTACTTTACTCGCGGTAAAAATTAATTTCTGCGTTATAGTGCCTATATAGTTACATCCGTTGGCGAACCATCGCGCGCGCGACGTTTAATAATCCGCGCGTGCGCATATATATAGACACACACACACGCACACGGGGCGACTTTATAATCCGCACGCGGCGCGGCGCGGTTAGGCACCGTAAAACTTGATTTCGTGATTTAGTGCGACGCAATAAACACTCGCGAACGCACACGGCCTCCCATCATCCATCATATTTGTTTACATAAACGTGTGTGTGTGTGTGTATATCCATATAGATACGCCCGCGCGAATGGTTAACTTTCCAAGTATACCCCACTTTGATAACGACGAGAGCTATATGTGTATGTAGTATATAGCTGCGCGTTGCTTTGCCGATGAAATTCATTAATATACGATCGGGAGTTTGTAGGTCTAGGCCTGATTTTCTTTTTTCTTTTCGGGGAAGGAAAAAAAATAATGTGAAATTTTAAGTTTTTCTCGTAGGACTAAGTACGAAAGTGCGTATAGCTTTTTTGTTGGTATAATCATATAATAAGGCGCCGTGTTTGATTATAAAAACTTAAACTATATAGAATTAAGGTTTGGGTCTAGATTTGGTATTGTCAACTTGAACGTTTAGTTCTTAATGGATTCTGTGAGACTTGAAAGCTTAAGCGCAGAATGGTTCACAGTATGAACTATGATTTATTTCGACAATATAACTTTCAAGTGTTACAGATAAAAAGCCTATAAACAATGAAAAAAACTTTTCAGTCACCTCTTCATATATATACACATTTACAACCCTAAAACGAAAATATCCCGTTTATATATGCTCACTTTATCACCTATTCTGCTTATCTAATACTGTACATAAAATAAAATAACTATCCATTATAGAATACAAAAGCCAATTCAACTTTAGTAACCGTAACCCTCAAAACTCTAGATACTTTTTAAACTTTGACCTTATATATCACTCATCGAGTAGTATATACCTGTTGAAAAGCTGCTTTCAAGCTCCAAACCCCGTCAGCAGCAGCAGATTGTGTTATAAGCGCTGTGAAACGTTATGCATTTAAATGCGCTACTTTTCGCACAACTACTTTCTTTTCAAGCAAAATCCGACCTTAACCCTACCAAACATTATATATATACCCATCGATTGTCATCCAACTATACCAACCCTACATTTACATGTTTTACTGCAAAAAAAAACGAGCACATGCACGTTTCCACAATAATAATAATAATAAAACCCCTCATGTAACCCACACGGTTCCGCGCGAATTGATCTCATCATATATAAAGCTCCATATATACACATACACACATACATACACAAAGCTTCGGCAACCTCAACTCTCTGCGTGCGCGCGCGCGAATAACCATTGACGCGATAGCAGCCTCTCGCCCGCGCCGATCGGAGAGGGAAAGTGAAAGTCGGTTGCTGCTGCTGCTGCTGTTGCTTGCAGTTCTCTCCATCGGCGTCGACAAAACACAGGCTCTAGGTACTACTACTACTACTACTACTACTGCTGCTGCTGCTGCTGCGGCTGTTGCCGACGGAGAGGCAAAATTGTGTGAGAAAAGAGGTGAATGCTCGTGGCCCATTAGGTATTCATATATACACGCTATATATGTATATATATATAGAAGTGTATAGGTGAGCTTATATAGCAACCGGTGAGGATCTAACGACGACGATATATAAAAAAAGAACGTGAAAAAAGTCACGAGAACTCGTTTATATATATGTGAGTTCGGCGTTATAAGTGATGGATGAGCACCGCAGAAGAGTATATATAATGTGTGAGCGCGCGCACGACGGGCTTCCGGCCCCAAATGTAGAGCAGTTTCAATGTCGCCTCGTTCGTTCATATGTGTGTGTGTATATATGTATATAGAGTGTATAGAAATTTTCCCGCGAGAAAAGAGTAAGAGAGAGAGAGAGAGAGAGGGAAGGAGGTCGGAGAGTCGCTTTCAGGATGTAATTATCGGGCGGCCCGAGGAGGTGGAGGTGGAGATGGAGAGGAGGAGGTAAAAGTCGAATTGAAAGTTATTATGCGCGCGCGCGAGCGAGCGAGCGAGCGTTTGGGATTCATTGCGCGAGCGGCTGTTATATTGTTCTATTTTTAGACTCGCAAGACTGAACGATTCGAGTTGTGTTGTCTGCGACGAATATATATATATATATATACACGCATAATACGATTGCGCTCGACTGTGAGAGAAAGATATAGCGCAGGCGCGTATTCGTTGTTTTATAATACTATATACAATGTGAAGGAAGAAGAAGAAGATGAAGAAGAAATCGGTCGATTGGATAATAGGATACGCGTTGGATAATCCATATGTCAAGTCCTAATGCCGAAACGCGGTTGTTATATATGAGATACGCGGAGACAGCGAAGGCGCTATCATCACACGAGCAGAGTTTCGCAATTGTTATGTCATTTATTTTTTTTTTCGGCGAAGCTGCGTTGTTTTATTAATCGGCGCCATTTGTGCTAATGGTATGAGAGAAACAGAAGAAAAGAGATGTGTGCGGGGTTTGGATGATGATGGATGGAGGTTGTGTGTGTATATATATAGGGTTTGGAAAAAAGGTATAGGACGCGAACGAGAAGAGGATTCCGGATACATTAAACGTCGTATAATTTGACTTGAAAATCTGTTGTGGGTAACTACTGTATATAAAGCTCGTTGGTGGATTTCAACATTATATATGTATATATAATTATATATAGTATTCAATTAAACTTTTTCAATCGACCGTTTATGTCTTCGTTTTTTTATTTATTTCTTTTCATTAGAGGAAGAACCGTTTCTTCACTCTCCTCGGGTACCGTGTGTTTATATATATACATAATAATTATATGCCTGAAAATTGAAAAGAGAAAATTCAAGCTTTAAATGTATGTCAAAGGTCATATATATTACGTTCATCGCTGTGATTTAAAATTACGAAATACGTGAAACTGAAAACAAAGCATAAATATATATACGCAGGAAAGAGAGAACATAATTTTTCGTTTGGAAAATGTTATTGAAACATTAATATTGTATGAAATATTAAGAAAACAAATTGCCACTTTGTTATATTCTCTCGGTTACTATGGAAAGAATAGACTCGGGCAATTTAGTGAGAATCGGTTAAAAAAAGAAAAGAAGAAAAAAGAAAAGGGGCAACAACAATGTCTAGTAAATCACCGAGTGATTTTCATTCAAAAGTTTTACGTGAAATCTATTAGTCAATAACTCATCAAGATTTATTGTACTTAATATTTTTCAGTCGTACGCTGCTCTGTTGCCGTCGTTGAAATGAGAAAGCACGTGTATATAGGCAGGCATACATTTCTTATTTAAAAAATTCAATAACTACCAGACGGAATACGAGCGAATATCGATTTCAACCAACGCGTGCCGGTGGTGGTGGTGGTGGCCTCCCTTTTTTTTTTACGTGACAACACGCGACTACCTTATAAACTTTTACTAGTTATATACATACATTTCAAATATTAGAGGAAATAATAAAATTCCCCCTTTTTTCCGTTCAAAGAACACGTATATATATGTATATATAAAATAACATTTTAAAACCGTGATAAATTGAATTGTCAAAGTCACAAGGATAACTCAATTTTTCTTTCTTTTCTGCCAACTAAAATGGAAAAACTTCATTAGCGTCGCGTACACGCTCGCGCGATCATATACATGTTCCGTATATATAACAATGTTCCTGATTGGCGAGCAAATTTCAACAAAAAAAAAGTGCGAGCGTATATAAAATTTAAAAAAAAAAAAAAAAAAATGTTATACTATACCTCTCGATATTTTCTATCACTATATAAGCTCTACATTTCACATCGACAATAGCCTCCTGATTTCCTTCTTTTCACATCGCCTAGACCAGCATTACTCTCGCATTATCGCTCTCGTCGGACAGCA
Organism: Torymus tubicola; assembly: GCA_035583055.1. Classification (NCBI taxonomy): domain Eukaryota; kingdom Metazoa; phylum Arthropoda; class Insecta; order Hymenoptera; family Torymidae; genus Torymus; species Torymus tubicola. The sequence goes on from JAWWEQ010021128.1 coordinate 29,445, forward strand.
CTATACCCATATATAATTACCCTCCTCCTCCTCCTCCTCCTCCCTCTCCCTTGGAAAATCAATTCCTTTATA
>JAWWEQ010021139.1:0-29487 GCA_035583055.1 Torymus tubicola
GTTTATCAAAGCGTTAGGATCTAATATTCTAGCATTCTTCATATTTTAGCATCTAAAAACATACCTCAAAGTTTGAGGAAACTCCGTGATCCGGAGGCCGTGTCCTCTCCTAGTGAAACATTTCTTATTTTACTGGCCTAGGTTTGTAATATTCTATTTATATCTGTGATTGTCAAGAGAATTGGAAAATTTTAATCTGATAATATTTCTTTCGCGAAAAAGAATTATTATCTTTTTGTACGCAGTTGTTTGATGTTTTTCACTGAATCACTAATGACATATGACATTTGAAAACTCGATAAATAATGAAAAAAAATATTTTCTTCTTACTATCCAGAGTATTTGAAAAAATTTTAATTAACATCCTAATAAAACAAAAAAATCACATGAAATGTCCGTGTAAGTCTCGGTTTAACAAATGCTATAATATCCGTATGTTGCATTCGCCGTGATCTGGGTATTTTTTGCGATGGTTGGTTCGTTGGCTCAACTCTCTGCGTATATTTAACCGACGACGAGGCCAATTAAAATAACAACGTTGGAATAACATTTTTCCAACGTTTGAGCGAATTCTGCGCGTAGCCGTAAAATCGGTTGATTTTGCATAGCGCGCCCGTGTAAAAAAGAGCTGCGTGCAACTCTCAGTCAATTATGCTCGTGTTGACAGTACCATATACCAACGCGACCCCTAAACACAACCGCAGCCTGCAGTTTAGCAACACGAAGACGCGCTAATGCGTTTATTTATCCCATGCTGACGTGTATCCCCTGCGTTCACGAGTGAGGGGAAGAGAAAATTCTCCGAGTCTCTCATTCCTCTCTACTCCCATCCCCCTCTTCTCTCTCTCTCTTTCTCTCTCTCTCTCTCTCTCTATCTCTCTCTCTCTCGTTCATGCTCGTCGACGATTAACGAGGCAATTTTCATTTTTCGGCGCGGAACATTACATGCCCTCGTAAAATTATCATCGTTATGGCTATAACGGTGCCGGCTAGCTTCGACACGCAGCCAGACTAGAGAGAGAGAGAGAGAGAGAGAGAGCAGGAGGGGAGAGTCTGTAGCATAAAATTTTATGCGGCAAGCCGCGGCGGTAGCGGTGGCGATCGTAACGTCGAGTTTTCCCAAATAATCCGGAACCGCCCTCTACGCACACATACTCGCTATCGGTTCGCCATGCAAATTGTTTTTGCGACTTTCGCGTACACATTTGGCCTCATGGCTTAAACGAGAGCTGCCAGTGTGAAAAATTCGAGAAACGCATATATATACGCGTATGTATGTATCTGTATAGCTGTGTATATATGCGAGCATTTGCGCGATCTAGATTCTCGTTTTTGGGCGCGATGCGACTTCGGATCGTATTTTACTTAAGTCGCGAGGGTTGGGATGAGCTTTTTGAAGAGTGATTTAGCGGCGACGATGCGACCTGCTTTTTTTTTATTACGAATGCTCTAATACGCGAAGCTGAATTTCCTCCGATGTATTTTATGAAAAATTGTTTTCGACGTGAATCTTTTTTCTCAGATTTTGTAAATACTTGTTCTTATACAATTTCGCGCTAATATAATTACTCACCATTCCACAAAAGAAAATGTTTTTTTCTAAAGCAAAAAACAATTCTGTTCAGTTGAATACAATTTTTTCCCGATATTATAATCTCTTACGACATTAAAGAACAGGATTCCTATTGAATTTCTATATCATTCACGATTCCCCACTGATTCCTCTGCTCCCTCCTTGACAAAAATTCAATGCTTGAACAATACGTGTCGGCGTCGCGCGAAATCGAGTGACAATTATGATATTACAGCAGGGGTCTGCTTTCCCTTTCTTTCTTACTCTTTTTTATGCTCTCTCTTTCTCTCTCGTACTCTCGTTAGCATAAAAAAGAAATAAGTTAAAAAAAGAAGTAAACGAAAGAGTAAAGGAGTGTACCAGACCTCGCGCGATATTCTTTTAAAGCACTTGTCCGCGCCTCGGCGGGGCTCGCGCGTCTACACAAAAGACGTTAATGGAGAGCGCTCGGAATACGCGCGTATTCGCGCCCTTTCATTTTATTTTCTCCCCTCCCGCCTCCCCGCTCTTTCCACTCCGCAATCCCTCCCTCTTTTTTCGTCGACTTTTCATCGAAGCATAGAAGATTTTACCCTTTGTGTTCTCGTCGCTGCGAGAGAGAGAGAGAGAGCGCGGGGTAAGGGCGCGAACGCGCCATTCCAGCTGAATGAATTTCGTTAAAAGCAGATTTACATTTGCTCTCAGCTGGCGACGACGACTACGTCCTCGTCGTCGTCGTCGTCGGTCTCCTACCGCTGCCTTCAACAGAGTCTTAGTTCATATCCGAACGAGCGTTTTGCCTGCATCTTTTCTCTCTCCTCTATTCTCTCCTGCAACCCCTGCCTCTCGCGAAACGTTCCTTGGAATTTCAAGAAAGTTGATTTATGCAAAACTTGGTGTTATAAGTTATGCATTGACCTGAGACCAGGTGTGCGTATGTATATTCATATATATAGTTGTAAGTACCCTCGAAAACTTTTCTACTTTCGCGCGCCATTCCAAACACTTGTGCACGCGCGTTCAAATTTTCTCATTATCGCATAATCGGGCATTAACCAATGATGACCGCTATATAATCCGTTCACGCGATGCGATAGCCCTGGCGCTTTGCTGCAGTGTGCTGCGAGTTACCCCTCGCGCCTTCACCCCTCCTCCCCTCCTCAATCCTACCATACTACTGCCGGCCATGCCTGTTTACGAGCGTTTCGGCATTGTACTTTTTTAATTAAAACTAATAAATTCTCGAGCATTCATATAAGTTAATTGGGTTTACATAAACTTTTTGTTCAGACTGAATAATACCTTTTCAAAATTAATCAGTGATATGAATGAAGTATATATTGAACATGCATTTAGAGAATATAATAAAGGTCGTACTAATGGTGATGGGCCATATTATTTTAATTAATAATTAAATTGTGTTGATAATGAATAATATTATCTTAATCTATTATAATATTAAAAAGCGAATATGTCTGTCCGTCGGTCCGTCCATCCGGTCGGTCCCCTTTGTCTTTAACCCGCAGTAAGCTAAAGTAAGAAATGCGTTAAGACATATCTGTACGTCCGTTCGTCAGTCAGTCCGTCCTTCCGTCTTCTAGCCAATAATTCATGTGTATAAAGGGTTGAATAAGAAATAATAATTGATATAAAATTTTGAAAAAAGGGGTAAAAAGATTTTTGTATTCCCGAGCGACTTTAGGAGCGAGGTATATATAGCTTGTAACATAATAAAATATTATTTAAAAATTTTCTTTCGTTTTACGTCAAAATCTGCAACATTTACTTTATGATTATACATGTGTAAAGGGCAAATAATATTGTACAACAATATCCAATTCTTCATCAAATAACAGTAATATTAATTAAATTATTCAGGGAAGTAATAACAAGTTAAAGAACTTGATTAAGCTCTATAAATATTGGTAGATGGATAGAATTTTACCAAAAAAAGTGTTATAACATTCGGGAAATACTACCATTGCTAAGTATAAGAAGATGATGGAGGGAATGAAATGAATAATAAGTTGGAAAGAAAATTAACAATAACCAAGGCTCGAATTCACCAATCCGGAATTTTAGATTGCGCTTTGACCATTGAGCTAATATCGCGAAGCTTTTCCGAAGGGTATGACACCATAGAGACTGCATTAACATGATTCTCAAGATGAAAATTTCAGATTTTACGAAAATTTGTATTCAAATATTTTTTAAGCGTATATATTATTCGCAGTTATTGAACCCGTTAGATTTTAAACAATATTTTATTTCAAATTTTCTTCTAAAATGTTATATAAAAATTATTCTATTGTGAATGTGATTCAATACAATAGTGAATGTGTGATTATTGATGATATTGATTGTCTATGTATGTGCCCACGATATTTTTTATAACGATGAGGATAGCGCCACTGCAGCGCACAGCCAATTTTCCCATCAATTGGGATTAAAATTTATACGAAAGTATAGTAAAGATGGCCGTAACACTGCAGTAAAAAAGTTACTGTAAATCAATACGACTTTTATTGAATATCGCTACTAGGCAATTTATGAAACAAAGTTTGCAGTGTAATACAGTAAAAATTCACGTGATGCATGCTAAATTTTTTTAAGACTAAAGTAATAATTATAGAGAATACTCTTTAAATTTAGTAAAAGAATTTACTTATTATAAATAAATTATAACATTGTTATAATTACAAAAACAATGGTTGTCCTCTATTTCAGAGTGTATATTCATTATTTTTGCAATGCACGACTTTTAACTTGAAAATAGTGACTGTTTTACTTTTTACAATTCTCGGAGTCCGCGTAAAAAGTTTCTGGAAAAATCTTTCTCCCCTCGATTAACACGAGTTTCGTAGTAATTTTTTAAAAGATTTTTAATGCACTGAAAAACAAGTCATTAATGATACTTACTATAAAGCATAGTAAAATACGATTTAGTAGAAGTACCTACATTTTATTAGAAAATTAACAATATTTCAATATTTTTAAATATAATTTTATAGTAAATATAACTATTAATTATAGTTAAAATGAAATGATCAAATAACTTAGCTATATAACATAGTAAATTTTTCGTTTTATTTTTTTTAAGATAATATAGTTAATGTTACTATATTTTTTAATTATAAAAAAAAACTTTTTTTTTTTCTAGTTAAATTTACTTAAAAATTATAGTTGTGACAAAATCGCACTATATTTTCTGGTAGTTCTATAGGTAAGGTAACTATATTTTTTTCTCAGTGTGGTATAAAAATACCATGCCATCAAAAATTTAGCAAGAAATTTGTTAACTGTTATATACTGTATATCAATATTACCAATCAAATATCGCATTTTTTGAACTATTAGTTTGCGATAGCTAACCACTTAACAGGATACAATTTTTGTCAATCTACTCGTAAGCAATCATTCAAAACCACTATTTCCATTAAACTGTACAAATATATAAATATCCATAGACTTAAACTTGACTTGAGCCTTCCGCCCTTTACACGTATATATATTGAACTTAGTGCCGACCGCTTAGGTAGACTTTACAAGCCAGCTCTATATACCACACAGCTCCGTATAATAACCCCTCCCGCTTAATTTACAGGTCGGCGATGGAGTCACGAGACAGAGCAACAGCTCGAGCAATCTCAGCAGCAGCAGTGGCACTCCATCGGCGAAGCAACGGCAGAAGCAGCTGCACCCTGAGCACAATGCAGTGGACAGCGGACACGGTAGGAACGGTGGCGCCGGTGGTAGCACCGATCATCAAGGTGCCGAGCTGACTCAAGCCCAGCTGCGCAAAGGCGACCGGCAATGGACGGAGTTGAGCCTTCACCTGCAGTCGTTCCACTTTGTACACGGGCAATTGACTTTGCGATGCCACGCCAGGATCCCCGGCATTTACGAGGAGACAAGCGAGGTCCAGCTTGGCTCGGCCCTTCGCGAACCCGTGCCTGAGCGAGGTGAGTACAGCGAGAGCCTGAAGAGAGAACGTGAGACGTGCGGTGAGAGAAGACGTGCGATGCGCTATACTTCCTATATGTATATATAGTTATATATACGCTATATATATACATGGTAGTCGCGCAGGAAATTGCGCGAGCGACCTTCCTTCCTTCCGCTCCCTTATGCGTACATATTGCTCTACGTGTGTGTGAGAGAAAGAGAGAGAGAATGTGTGAGTGAGTGAGAGAACCAGATGCACACGCGCTTTTCACCCGCTCTCTGTGTGTGACTTTTGTACTTACCTTTGCCCTCTACTTGATTCTCACGCGTAGCTGCCTGCTTCCTATGCATTCATTTGGTTCCTTTGTGCGAAAGAGGGAGAGAGAGAGAGAGAGTGAGAGAGCCAATGACGCGCGTGAACATTGCAGACGTACGTGAGCCTTTAAATTGCTGTTGGTTCTTTGAGAATGCTCGCATGAGGGTGCAACGGGGAGAGCATGTGCTTTGCCGGCCCAATTATGTAAAAAAGCTAACTTCTTCTCCCGCAAGCGCTGCGCTCACGAGAATTATTTACTTACCGTAGTCATGGCCGCCTTATTTAATTATTCTCAGTTTGTGCAGTCGACCACTGTTCGTTGAGGACTTATTACGAGTACTGGGAGAAAAGATTTCTTGTTATTAGCAATTCCGAGTAGATAATTGAAATTCGTTTTGAGAAATATTAAATGTGGTATTACTAATTAATACGAGAAATATTCCGGAAAATAACTGTTTATGCAATTTCGATGAATTTTTATATCGTTTGTCGAGATTTTTAATTTACTGCTCATCATATACACGATTTTGTTTATTGACGATATTACTGTACACGGGTTATATAATATTATGAACACTGAAGTTTCCATTAAACATTATAAAGATTTTAAAAAATTTTGTCATGAATAAACGTATATTTTTTATTAAAATCAGTTACCCGGTAGCAGGCAAATCAATTTAATTTATCAATGTGAAAACAAAATCTGGAAATTCAAAGGAGCATTATTTCCGTCCGGTTGAGCTTCGCTTAAGGAGTGAATATTGAATTCGTCCCGTGACATTCACTGCTCCATGTACGAACGAGTGAACGCACACACGGTGCAAGCGTATATATACATATATATGCGAGAAGCGAGAGCGAGAGACGAGTCTCGTTGCTCCACATGCCTTCCATTATTGAAGCAAACGCACCTGCTGGAGTGCAAGGGATTTTGCGGCTTTTTTTCCCTCCTTCTCCTCTTCTACTTTTTTTTCCCTCCTCGTTTTGGCCTAGAATAAGCGAAAATATTTTTGCATTTCAGCGAGATTGCCGTTGCCGCGGACGCTAGTGAGTGGTAGAATAGGGTCACCGGGAAAAATTTCACTCGGTCGATTAGGCCACGGCATAGGGCGGAGAGCGTGGGCACCCTCTTGTTGCCCGGGATTACCGACGGCAATTTTTGCAGGGATTCCGGAAAGCTTTATCGCGCGCATATATGTAGCCGAGCGAGCGTTGGCGTAGTCTCTCTATATAGCTTCAATGAAAGAGAGAAAGAGAGAACGGCGCGAAATTGCGCGGACAGCTTTAGCACTATAATTTGTCGCGCCGTACGCGTAGTTGAGCTTAGTCAGTGAGTTGGCACGCAAAGGATGAAAATATCTCGTATCTATACGTCAATTGGAATATATATATATATATAGAAATGGTTAATTCGTCGATAGAATCTATTAAAATACCTGTCGGGACCATGATAACTGACAATTAGAGAAACTGATTTTCGATTAAGCAACGTAGAGCTTTCGTCAATTCTCGACTGGTTGAACTCTCAAAGTTCAAGCGTAATGCGTGCGCATATGCGCGTATATATACGTAAGCGCTAGCGCCTTCGGGGCTCGAGAGTGTCGATGCGTATACGCGATTATGAACTCCGTGACCTTCTAATTTCCGATGATTCGCGGGGGCGTGAGAGCACAAGCGCTCGCGTAACTTTATATCAGACTTCGCAGAGCATAACTTTAAATTGTACGGTAAATCCGATTTAGAGAATAGAGGGATTCCGGAGGATTAGAGTAGATTTTATTCGGCGCGTGGATCGCAGAAGCGCATCTCCTGTGCAAGACGCGCTTATACACACACACACATACGTATATATATATATATACCGATGCACACGAATCGCGAGTATTAGCGTTTAATGGCACAGCGCACCGCGCGTTTATCAAATTCGCGCAGAGAGGAAAAGGGGTCGGAGAGGCTAAGAGAGCGCGAGAACGAATCGAGAAGATGAACTTGAGAATGGGAGAAAGCAAACTACTCGGCTTCTTCCACTTTCGCGTGGAACTTCCGGCTGTAGCCTTTCAATTTATAAGCTTAATCCTGAGAAGTTCGAGTAAATTAGTGAAATCATTCGTGTGGTCATAGTTCTGATACGCGCCAGAACGGTAGATCGCATTGGGAATGGTAAACTTTTTATCTATTTATTTATGAGTTATATAAAGAAAAGTTCGAGTAACGCGATAACAACATTCGTACAATTCAAAAGTTTTTACTTTGATAAATAATTTATTTCCAAATGGAAGTTGAACTTTTGGTTGAGTCGCAGAATAATTAATTCGGGGAAAATAAACTTTATTAATTAAACATTTAAAAAAACAAAATCTTCAATGTATTACATATTTTTAATTTTCATTCGCTTTCGCGCATATAAATGTAAAGCCACATTTTAAAACAGTATAATCCGAATTTCAAATTTTACAAAAGAATGTAAGAATAATACTCGTGTAAATTGTATTATGGTGGATTATAGTTTATTAACTCCCGGTTGCCGAATGAAAAGATAAAACCCTGTGAAAAAATATGGCATGAAAGTTTTCGTTTGCAAGTATGACTGACAATGTGGGATTACACGTCAAGTGCAATGCTTATCGCAATAACATTTTTACAGTAAATCAAATAAAGCTTTAGAGAAATTACATGAAATTCAAATAGTCACGGTCAGATATGTTGAAACAAATGAAATATATTTGAACAAAGACTATTTTATCTTTCTAACTCTTAGGGTTATATTTCCATTTTTTTAACGGTCATCGCGTGACGCGCAGCTTGACAGACTTGCAGCTCTCGGTGACTCACAGGATCTCGGTACTCCTAGCCCTAAATTAATTGCGGTCCTGGTGGTTTATTATAGTTGAAATGTTGTACGGTTTCCTAAGTATGCGATATACGATGGAGGAAATTGTTACTGTTGGCCACTTCTATAGAATATCGGTTAACGGATATTAAAGCTACGTGCTTCAGTTTACAATCCAACTTTGCATGTTGTACGCTGATTTGATTAAGAACTTTCATAGTGTAAATTACACGGCGAAGGTAACATCGTATCGATTTCTCACTTTATAGTAAGTTGTAAGAATCAAAGAAGGACTAGAAATTCTGTAATAGAAATGCATATCAAGATTGACAAACAAGATTTACGTTACGAAACCTCTGTCCCGGTTATCATGAGTATTATACTGCTTAAATTAGACGATATCGTAGGATAACCTAGTTTCTGTCATGAGTAAATTGAAGGCAAGATTCTTGACTCTCGCGCGCATACTCATTCATGTTTGAAAAACATTGTACTTTCTCTTACTGAACACGTGTTACAAGTTAATTCTAAAGCAGAACCCAAAGTTCAATATTCTGTTTGACGTGAAACAGGTGGAAGTTTGCTTCTTATAATGGGAGAAATAAGAGATAATTTTCGCACGGAATAAGCACTTTCTATAATTAACTGAAAGTTGATTCGATAATCTAACAATAACAACTCGACTCGTTTTTATTTCTCATGCTCGTTAATTGCAGTAGCTTTTGAGAGGTATTTTCACCTTTTTCCACTTTACTTAACCTTTTAAGGTGCAAGCTAACGTAAACGGATACTTTAAGAAATTTGCTGTATTAATCGGAATTTTGTGATAAAAGATGCCGCCCATTCTTAAAATAGTAAAATTTATCGGAAACATGGTTTTTGCGTTTTATATGTATTTTGTTAACAGAAAAATGTTGGTACTTAATAAGTATACGAATGTAGAAAATATATGTGCGGGACATAGAAAAAGACTTATTATTTATTTTTTTAGTTTGGCGATCAAGTAGTCAATGCATCAATTTAAAATTTCGCAAAATGCTTTGATATTATAAAAGAAAAAGCGAAGGAAATTTGATTTTTAGAATGCTGTACTGTTATTATTCAAATACATATTTTTGTATATCATATTTTTTAAACTATATTTTAAAAATAGAAAAAAATGATTTAGATAGGACGAGATTCTCAAATCATGTTTTAGAAGTAGAAATTAGTATCGAGAATGAAAAGATGATGAATTTTCGAATGGATAACCTACTGAACTAAGAAAAAAATTGTATTTTACAGCCATCTAATTTTCCAAATCAATAGTCCCTTTATCTAGGGTTGTTATTTTACCCATAAATTTTAGATCTAATTGTGTTATACAGTTTGATCTATAGGTCTTCCATATCATTGCGTCGAAACGGATATGTTTTTCAAAATTACATGTACATTATATACAATCCGCCTCTTGTACGTTATACACAATATTCTCTGAAAACGTGATAACCAAAACGTGAAGCAAACCATTGTGAGGAGATGTCTTTGTAATTTGAAAATAAGTTTTTGAAATTTTTTTTGAAAAATAGTATATAAAATTCATACGTAACGCGTTCTTCACCTCCATATCTCTGGTAGTAAATGTAAATTATCTGCATAATGTACTACTTGCATAAAGCACTATTTCAATTTTATGTATTTAAACTTTAAATTTAGGTAATAAAAAAGTAAGTACAAAACATCCAGGTTTCTTTTTGGTTAGTTCCAGTAGCTTATATTTTCTAACACAAAATTTAGTATTTTAGAATGAGGCTCCTAAAATTGTAAATCAGAATATAAAATGTATAAACTTTTTAATAAGTGAAAATGAATTGAATTATTAAAGTTGAATAATAAACGTCGATCCGATACGTTATCGTTCGGGAAAACGAAATTTAATCTTATATATGTAATATTATATTCATACGATCATTTCGGAACATTTAAACGGAACTCTGTACAGTTGAAAATAGATCATTACACATAGAATAATAGATTAGTATTTAAAGTGTTCAAATTTTGGTGATATACCTAGTGAGAATACAAAGCTTTGCAAACTACAAATGTACAGCTGAAATTGTAGGATTTCAAATACACTCAAATATTATACGAATTCTCTCAAATATACCGTTTACCGCACGAAAAGCTTCCTAAATCGATAATTCGCCACTGAATTCATAGAATTTCCGATTAAATCGTCAAGCAATCTATATAGGTATAGCTATACGGAAACGAATCAGAGGGGCTTCTTAGCACAACAAACACAGAACAGACTCGCGTTCAGCGCATTCAACAGACAGCGCGAATAATTCGGGACAGAACACAGCTCTATCCAATGTGAAACGAGCGTTGCTGCTGCGCGAGCGCGGATAAAGTTAAATGATACGCGGTCTGACAAGCGGCACGCAATTCTCGTCGTAGCAAGTTCCACCCATTCTAGGTGCGCATGCACGCAAGTGTACATACACTCACACTTATACACGTATATAACATCATTCGAAGCTGTGTTTGCGGGCGATGGTTATACGAGTCCTGTTATCAGACCTTCGCGTATAGCTGATTATTCGGCTGGGCCGTTTCGCGCGTAAACTATACTTGGTGGCAATGGCGATGGGGCAAACTTGCGGCGACGTCTCTCTCTCTCTCTCTCTCTCGCTTATCGACTCTACGCTGTAGCGCGTCGAGATACGCGCAGGGATCGCGCAATAGTTGCATTTTCCCGAGAATTGAGCGGAAGGCAATAGAGAGCGGAACGCGCGCCAACTCTTCAATAGCGAGTTCTATAGCAACGTGAAGATACTCTCGGTGCGGATAAGGTATCGAGGGATTCACGTGAACCGTATTTCATTAGCGATTCTGATGGATTGATGCGTGCCACATCTTAAAAGATATTGTTCGAAATTATTTTACATTATTAATTAATCTGACAGTCTCACAAGAGGTGATATTTTAGATTTTGCTTAAATTATGCTGTAAATAGCATTAAAAATATCATTGTTCTTGTAATTCTAGATTATTCTATCACTTGTAACCATTAGAACGCATCGATCAAAGATCTCACATAATGTTTTCTCTCATAACCAGTCAAAATAACAAAGGGGTTTCAATATTAATTTCACTGTGCTACAAATCTGTGCAAGCGTACATGCGAATCTGCGTGAATAATGTTAGTTTATTGCACTAATTGCTGGCGCAGCCTCCTTCCTTCTCCCTCTATCTCTTTTCTCTCTCTCTCTGTCTTTCACTTTCTCTCTCTCTCTCTACCTTTTTATCTCAGTCTTTTTCCGTCCACCTCGCTCCGCGAAGTTAACAATCCCATGTACGCGGCTGTAGTATAGCCGCTGCACTGTGCGCGTGTATACGGAAGCGTCCTGAAACGAGTTTCCCTACCTCACGCGCGCCGCCCTCGCTTGCGCGAATGGGGAGGAGAGGCAATAATTCCTACGTCTGCAGCGAGAGAGAGAGAGAGAGAGAGTGAGCGTGCGCGTGTGGCGATTTTTCTAGCCCGTAGAATTTTAGGAGAGTGCCGCTCTCGTAAACATAGTCCAGGCTCGCCCCGAGAGTCATGTGTTTCCGTTGCCATATATTGCACTCTCTCTCTCTCTCTCTCTCTCTCTTGCCACCCTATCACTTTTTTCCTCTTTCTCGTTTTCTCTCTCCCTCTTTTCCTCTCCTTCTCTCGTTCTCCTTCATGGTTATATATCTTGACCCATGCGCGCAGCTTTTGTGTGTTCGTATCCGACTGCCCGAATGCACAAGGATAGAGAGAGAAAAAAATTTTCCACGTGCGCGCCATCAATAAGTTTTTAGCGCGATTCTTTTTTTCGGGTCACTTCGAAATCTGACTTACTGCTATGCATGAAAGTTGTAACGAGTGAAATGATGAAGCAGAACTTTCATGCGCTTGTCGCATACATGCCGTTTCCTCTCTCTCTCTCTCGTTGTTCCTTTTTCTTCTCTTCTTTCATTCTGTTGAATCATAAAAATTCGTTCGAAAAAAATGTATAAAAGAAATTTGTACGAAACGACAGTACTGGTTGTATATATCTTTGCCTTCTCTGCGGAAAATCTTTGTACGCGTAGAGGAGGTAGGGAAGTCTTTTTGTAAGTTTACAACGTGTACTTTTGTTTTACGACTGCTGGAAGTCCGAATACGTAATTCTTCCGAAATGCGTGTGTAAATGCGCGCTTGTGTATGCATTTTTATACTCGAAAAATACGTCTGCCGCACTACTCTTTGCGAGGTACTTAACATATCTCGATAATATACCTCAGATAGACCACGGTTCTGTTAATAAAACTTCCCTCCGACGTTTTAGAAAAACGAAACATAATCTTTTATGTTGAACATAAAATGCTGTTTCGTATCTATTGATGCTATTTTACATATGTATTAAAATATCTTACGAAAATCCTTGAAACACGAGTTTATTTCAATTATCGTAGGTAAAAATAGTCTTCTATAATTTTCGGAAGAATTATATTATTTTCATTGAGGAGAAACAGTAGGTTTATGAAAAAGTTTTCATTAAAAATTAAAACTTGCATTTTTAATGCATCTTATTTTGAAATCTAGCAGAAAAGGTTAAATTAAAATTCGATTTCAGACTCAAAAAAATGAAATTTTTCCGGTTCTGGTACGTCACGCGTATTCGTCAAACTCTCGAAAAGTATATGAGCGAGAGAGAGAGAGAGAAAAAGTGAGAGAGAGAGAGAGAGAGAGAGAGAAGAGAGCCAGAGAAAAGAAAGAGAAAAAGAGCGAGAGAGATCGCAAGCTATCAATTTTCAGCGGTTTTGTGTATGTTCTGAAATAGTGCACGTAGAGAACTAGAGTAGCAACGCGTGCGAGTGAGCAATAGACTGAATCAGGAGTTTGGACAACTTTAATTTACGTTTTCCTCAGCGTTTACAAACACTGAGAGTTTAAAAAAAAAGGAAAAAAAAACAGTGAACGTTTCAATCTCGTCTTCTTTTTATCTTCATCTCACTCTCACTCCCGGGTGATCGCTTCTTCACCGGCTTTTACATTTGCTCGATAGATGTCCAGATAACTCGGTGGTAACAAGTAGAACACGTTCATGGTTCACGGTTGGTATAATCGGCTTTTTTTTTTAAATATGACGTGTGCTCGTTTCTCTGTTCTCAGTGATTAGAGAGAATTTTAATTAAATCCTAATCATTCTCTATATCACTCAACTTCGAGTCATTTTCTATTTTACGCGACTTACTCAGAAAAGGGGAAGAAAATAGAATGAAAGAGAGAGAGAGAGAGTGGAGAAAAGAATAAAATCACGATAGAATCGATAAATTCAATTTTAAACTTTATTTCGATAAAGCTATCATTTTATATTTTAACAAGTTTGCAAATCTTGTCACGACCCAACATCCATTAAAGAGGTAGCAAGAGATAGAGAGGTATAGAGAGAGCGGGATGAGTGCGGTTTATGGGTCTTCAATCTCAACACGAGTTCTAAATTGCTTTTTATACTATATATAATATAGCAATGAGCAAATCCACAATACTTTTAACTTTGTGTAAATTTTTTTTTTAAAGTAATGTATTGCTGCTATTAGCTCACTCTGCAACGTACAGAAACTAGACTGGATGAAAAATTTTCAATGGAAACTAGAAAAAAAAAGTTCTGAGTGTACAGCGCATGGCGCAGCGTGAGGATGTACAGAACTATGTATAAAAAAAAAACACTTAAAAAAATAGCACCTTCATACGTTGCACACTCATATTAAACACATAACTTCATTTCTAGTTTACAGTGAAAATTTTAGACCCAATCTAGCTTCTATGCTTTGCACAGCAAGATAATAGCAGCAATAAATTGTTTAAATAATAATTTACACAGTAGTTAAAAGTATTGTGGATTTGCTCTATAACAGGTAAACGTTTGGACGGTAAGAGAGATATGAAGTAATACATTTTTAATGTATTTTAATACTTAGTAGAATAATAAAAATACCTAGATATTTTAAACCTTAATCAATTTGATGAAACGAACTTACTGCCCTAATTACACAACCTAAGAAACTGCTCTCTTCCTGCAAAATTAATTCAATTTCTTTTGCTAACAATTTTTGTCAGTGTCACATCACTATACGTAATTATATTTTTTTAATTTAAATTCATCGAGATTTCGTTTATGACGGTAAATATGACTTCCGTTAAACTTTTCCTATAATTATGAGCTTGCTCGATCATACTAACAAGTAAAACTTTTGTATCATTTCAAAATTTATCGAGACTTGCACAGTGACATCCATTTCTTCGTAAAAAGCATGTAGGGGAGACCCGGGCCAAACGGTACGCCAGGGCAAGAAGAAACACCAAATTTTCTTGAATAATATAATAGATGGCGCTTTAATAATAGTGTGAATTAATAGGTAGCAACATTGTTCATTATAGGCCAGTGTCATTTGGGCGCCCGCGTTGAGCGTTTTCACAACATCGGTGAAATTCCTTTTGTGCATCGATTCTTACGATTTCATCCACGAAAGTAAATATGTTTATTTCTGTTTTTAGATGCGCGACTTACTTAAAACTTTATAGGAGTATTATATTTTATGTATATTTTAAGAATCCATCGTTATAATTAAGTTATTTATTGGAATACATAGTTATTTTTAACAAATATTGAAAATATTAGATCCGGGCAAAACGATACGGGCAAAATGGAACATCTTGCTCGTAATGATTTTCTTTGCGGGATGTATTTTCTATTGTTCAATACACATATTTTTACTGATAAACTTAATAAATTCAATTTTTCACAGAATGGTATTGATTAGAGTGGGCTCATGAAAGGTACATAACATTTATAGGTACTGATAAGGTTATACGTGACTTGTGTAAAAATTAAAAATGGTGTTCCATCTTGCCCGGCTGGTTTTGTGAACTACCAAAAAATATGTATCTGTTTTTGTTATTATGAGCAATTTACTAACATTGTTTTTGCTGGGTAGTTTTGACATTCCTTTTTGTTATTAGAAAAAGCCTTAAAGAATATATGTTTTGGTTATAAAAATCTGTTTTTTTTTATCGTTTATTGATGTATTTTCCTTAGGAGTAATTAAAATTACATTAGTGTTTTATTAGATTTTCTTTTAGATCGTGGTATCTATTTTCACAATAGTTAAATTTTTTTGTTTAAAGTATCCTTCTTTTAAGTTATGTCGTTACTTATGTTATAATATGCAAAGCAACGCTTGTAAAAAATTTTTATATTAACGTCGTTTTTAACTCTAGAGCCACGTTACTTTTGGTGGCCCACTTTAGTTTCCGTATTACAATCATTTATATAAATGTAAAATTTACAGATTATGTTTTTGAAACTGTCAAAGAGCGGTTTATTTAATTAAACAATTTGTATGTCAGTGTATTTTGAACATTAATCGATATGTACAAGTACGATAAAAATATACTGTACCCTTACTTAAACGAGGTCACAATGAACATGAATATCATTAGTGACAAAAGTGGTCGCAAAAGTAATAGCCCATGAGATTCATTATGCACACATACGTTTTTATAATTCTGTCACTCTATAGTTATAATATATAATATAATATAATATATATATATATATATATATATATATACAATGCATGGATGTTTTAGTTGAAGTGTTTGTCTAGTTCGAGATATACATTTTGCATGTTTCTCATTTCGTATATAACCAATCACGAAAGCGTAATATCACCCTTAGGATATCCAACAAACATTGTAACCAACAAAGCTAACTAAGCCTTGCTATGTAATTTCACTCCTTCTGTAAATGCAAATCTACCATCACCTATCGTTTACTCAAGCACCTATCATTTTTCGCTTAACTCACCCTCTCGTCTCTCACGTGCTACCTACCCTCACGTTCGATACTTCGAGGCCGGCGCCAGCAGTGCATTTCAGCCACTAAAAGCAAGCCTTTATCAAATTAGCCATAATACAGACGATCCAAGCATCCTCCTCCTCCTCCTCTCCACACGTGCGTCACACACTGCCGACTCATGAATTTTCATTCACCCTCTCTCTCTCTACGTGTTGCAGTGACATCCGAGAACGCCAGCGACAACTGCCATAGGATCGCCAATCTGATGATGGTCGTGCTGATTCTGCTGCACCTGCACTTGAGATAGTCGCCTGGTTGCTTAACGTTAGCGCCGCCACCACCACCACCACCACGACCATCAGAAGCAGCAACTCCCAACGACGACGACGACAACGACGATGTCACACCTCCACCTACTGCCAGCCATTCCAGGTACGCTAATACGGTAGTTCGCCGTATGAGAAACAGGATTTTGCAGTCGAGTTAAATGGTAACAGTAACAACGTGTGACTGAAGAAGAGACGGAGCCGGATGAAGATCAGCGGAAAAAACAACGCGGCGATATAGCTGCGCAGCGAGTATTAATTATCATACATAAACGCAAATACATGCAGACATACATATGAACGAACACACACACAGACACAGATATACATTCGCACACGTACCATATGGATACATACTCACACACACATACGCAAACGTACATATGGATACATACATATGCATACACATATAGTACACACCTCGTCTACTTACACCCTGTTGAACAATGATAATATGTGACTTTACGTGGTTCTTATAAATTAAGTATACCTATATACATATACGGGGTATATATACGTACATTGATTAATAGGTAAGCGCGGGAAGGGTAAGAAGAAGTTGTCGTTGTGATGTTTTTGTCGACGTATGGAGAACGAAGCTGCTGCGTGATACGAAACGAAGACGATGTGTGTACCGAATTTGTTGTTACTATGGTTGTTACGTTGGCGTGTGCGACGGGCGTTATTGTAATGAAAAAAATATATATATATAACCAAAACCCCACGTGTGAGAAAAAAAGAGAGAAAGAAAGAGAGAGAGAGAGCGCAAGAGTCACAACGCGTTGATTCGATCAGCAACTACGAAAAGAGGAACCGTGAATATGCCGTTTTCGATTGACAATTATAATTTATAATGAAAATTTAAATATATTTATAAAGAAAAAAAAACGAGAATTTCAATCAAAATGTGGATGAGAGTGTGAGTGAATAAGAGCCAAAGTAGGCGCAGAACAATACGGATGGTTAATCGTATCGTAAGGTCCCAGACACCCCCAAACACAAATATATTCACAAGTACGCCATATAAAAAACATGTATGAATACTTTGTAATCTGCGACAACGATAAGAAAAAAAAAGAACGAGTGATATGTAAATGTAATTCCCATAGCTTATAGTGCAGTTAAAGTGACACGTATATGATCGTAAAACGGGGCGTTGAAAACTATCCGAAAAGCATTAAAATCCGCGCGACGAAGGATTCAGCGCAGAAGTCGGTTAGATATAGGAATGGTTAAAAACTCGATGACGTCGAAATTGCTAGGCCCCGGGTATACGACGGTTATGCAGGCGTCCACGGAATCGACGAGCGTTAAAATAAATCGGATTTCGTCATACACGTACAGATTGTGAGCGAGCGCGCGGCTAGCGAATAAAAAAGGGCAGCGCGATAACGGCCCGTAGCAAACGCCGCTGATTTTTATTCGTGCCGGAAAGAGAAGAAGAAAAAAACAGAGCCTGCAGGCTGGCAAGCAAAAAAAAAAGAAAACGAATGATTGAAAGTAATAATTAAAAGGATCAGGCGAGAACTGGCGAGTGGGCTTGAACTGAACCATCGCTCGGTCGTTTGATCCCATAAAGCGGTCGCACGCTGTAGAAAAAACTCGCGCGCGTTGCATAATTCAGAGCCAGGACAAACAAGTCGAGGGATCAAAAGAACGAGGAACGGCAACGCGAGCACGAAAGAGAGAGAGAGAGAGAAAATGGGGAGGAGCTTTCGCTCTCGCTTCCACTACCTTTTCGATTTTTATTCTCGCTTCTCGCAGCGTGCGCTCGTCTTGGCACTGGACTCTGGAGCAAATTATAAAAAAGGAGAAGAGCTGAGGAGGAGGAGGAGAATGAGGCAGGGGGAGATAAAAAAGGAGAAGAAAAAGGCGAGGGACAACTAGATTTTCGCAGTGAATTTCGTTTTCTTTTCTGCCTTTCCTCTTCTTCTAAGAAACGACAGGGGAAGAAAGAGTACATAGCCCGCATTAAACGCGATTTCTTCGTTATTGTTTTTTCTCCTCTTCGTCGTCGTCTCCTCCTTTTCCCTCCTTCACTTTCAATTCTCGTGGCGTGTATGATACGAGCTGCCTTTGTTACCTTAAACTAGGGCATGCTACGTTTTCGGTGTATCACGTTCTCTATATTTGGACAGAGAGTCCTGCTGCTGCTGCCGCCGATGATTAGAGATGCTTTCACAAAGTTCTATGCTTTTATTCTCTTCGCGGGATTTCGGAACAGTTTAATTTTCTGATAAATATTAACAAAATTTTCGTGACATTTGAAGAAAACTTTTTCACACTGATTTTTATATGTATATATATATATTCTATATATAACACTGAAACTCAAGTTCTACAAAAGCACCATGATTTATGGTTTAAAAAATCCGAGGAAAGTGCTGAGAATTGCCACAAAGAGAACAAATTTCGTCGTGTGAATTATGGAATTTTTTTTTCTGCAAGCACTCGACTGTATATCTCACGACTAATGGTAATTCATAGTTATCCTCTCGAGAAAGTCGTTCTTGTAAATCCATTATAAGAAAAATTCCAGAGAAATTTAAAGTCAAAAGCGTCTGCTCGCCATTTCCGAAATTGCAATATTCAAATACTTCAACAAGTCAGCACAGTCTCTCAACGCCATTTTGCGCTCTAACGCGAGGAAGGTCGCTCGTCGTCCTGAGCTTCAGTATACGTATGGAAAAGTTCTTCACACGTTATATATATATACTGTGTCGGATTAAACCGCTATATAACGCGGGCATCCCGGCTGATCCCGATGGACCGTAATTAGGAAGTTTCTCGGCCCCGTAAGAACATCGTTATATACACGCGTGTTCCTTCCTTTACCACGGATATATACACAACCACATACACACCTACATCAGTCCCGCGTGCACTGTCCCAATTCAATTGAAATACCATAAACTCTTCGTTGGTATATATTCTTGCACAGCCGCACAACGTGCAAGTTATGCGCGACGTACGTCGGGGAAACGCCAAAATTGCGTGTGTATACAGACGTGATGTGCGGAGGGTAGGGATGAAAAACAGCGGAAGGATGAACGGGGAAAGAGCAACAAGAAACAGGCGGAATGGAAAATTTGCCGGGATCGATACTGCTGATTGAAACGGGATAGCACAAATCGGCGCTACTGCCACTGAGGCACGAATGCACCGTTTTTCATTCTCTTTCTATTTCCATGAAATGGCCGATAAAATTCGCCAGCGCGCGCTATCGTCTCCATATGCGGATGTCGCAGTGTTTGGGTATGTGTGTGTGTGTGTGTGTGTGTGTGTGTGAACGTGGTATGTGTGAGTGCGTGTGTGTGTGTGTGTCGCCAACGTCACACTTGCGTAAAGTAATGCGCCGTCGTAGTCCTCTTTCGACGTCTCGCTCTGTTCGCCCTGCACGGCCTGAATCCCGTAAATCAGAGAAAAGAGAGGAGAATATGAAGTGTCGTGCGACTAGATATATATTCATACGTCTTTCGTGGCTTTCAAACGGCCACTTTTTGCTTACTCGTGGTAATATCATGGATACCATCCATATAATGTCCTTCGGTATTGTAAGTGTTTCAAAGTACTGACTCATTGAATATCTTGTTCAATAAGTCATTGCTTTACTTTGTCGAGAAAATTATATGTAATTTGTAGACAAATGCGTAGGATAAGTATGAAAGTGAATGTGCGAGACATTCAGAAAAATCAATCAAAAAACTCGTTTTGAGTCTTGTAGTGCAATTTTATGTGTGTGTGTATAAAAATTGAAATAAAAAATCTATCAAAATTATAAAATATTAAATAGGTATACATGCACACAGACATACCTATATATTAGGAATTACTTGTAATGATGTATTATATGAATAAGCAAAAATTGTGCATTGAAAGTTACGAAAGTATGACATATTTTCTTGTCCGATAAGCACGGTTGCTTATACACGAATAAACTTTTTTGTCTGCACGATTCTGCGGGACGAGCTTAAACAAAGTGTACATATAAACTTACGAGGAATCTGAAAGGGCAGAGTGTGAGATGACGATGGCTAATTAATACCGAGCAAGATGAAAGCAAGTTCGAATGTAAAACGATTTATTTTTGTTCGTCATCATTAATTCTTACCCATTGTGTGCCGGGGTGACAGCTAATGGGTAACCAATGTTATACGAAGAAAGAAAAAAGCGTTAACGAAGAGATACCAAATATTGATATAAATACCACAAAGAGTGTTAGAAAGATAATCGAGTTTCTTCTTTTTTATATAAGAAAGGAATTTTTGAAATTGTAATTAAGCTATAAAGCGATATTTCCTGCCAATATTTTTAGTGCATCCATGGCTTGGACTATTTTACTTTTTGGCCTTCGATATATAATGTTGCAAATTAATGATGTTCAAAGAAAAAGCTCTTTTTTATTGTAAAGTTCTTATTAGTTATGTTTTTAGAGTATATGAGAAAAGCGCGAGCTGCGTTCCATTACCCAGGGTAATAAATATAAACTAATAGGAAGCGCATAAGTTTCAATTCTTCTTATAATTTTGTACTTGTTGTAATCTGTACGTTTTATCGCATGTAATGTCGGCATGACGTTAAAAACTTTCTGTATAAAGCAAGCGTCGGTGCGTCTATTCCAGTTACTATTGAGCTAATTTAAGATTCTTCGTTCTAGGATTAAGATGTTTGTTTGAGTTTATAATTCAAAGTGTACGTTATTCGCGAAATAAAAAAAAACAGCTGGAAAGGAAAATTACTCATAGCGTCGGTATTCAGGGGATTTACTATGGGAGAATAATAACAAAAAGACGAATAATCACGATTTTATTGCACAAAGCAAATATAACGACTTGATGAATAATTTTCCTTTATTGCCAATTGTCGGGGGATGAATGAGTGCGAAATGAAAATCAAAAAATACATACACATAACACATAGGTATGAGTGCTGCGAGCAAGTACAAACTAAGAGTTGTGCGAGCGCGTGACGAGAGAGAACATTTGAAAATACCGCGTTATTATTATGCCATGTAAATATAATTTCGTTTGTACGCATGAGATTCAAAGCTAAGGTAATAAAATCGGATTTTCTGTGCTCATATATAATGTCTGCAGTTCTATTATTAAATATTTTACACAATTAATAATGATCCTAAAAATCCTCTCCCCTTCCACCTTCATCTCTCACTAAACTTTTTTATACGTTTGACGGCGTACATGACATATCGGGTCAATTATACGAGAACTAATGAATGTTCCAAAAAATATTTTATAGTGTAATCACAAGCCCTCTAATAAGCGTTTCGTATATTTTGAACAATAGCGTTAAAATGATATTAAAATCATTTCCTCTATTTTGTTTTTCATACAGGATTTGTCAAAATGTGAATACAAAAAATTGTGAAAATATTCTTTATTTCTTCGTCTTAATACATTTAATTTAAATTAATAACGTCTTTCTTAACCCTTAGGCTGCCGAAAAGTGTAAAAATAAACTTTACTTGTGATCAAAACTTTGTATAGGTTATATCTAAGATATAGCGATAAGGTTTTAGGCATTTTCTAAGCAGACAAAGCTGTTTAAATCCCGGTAGTCTAAAGGTTAAATCTTAAATGTATGTTTAATTAATTTTTTAATAAATTTATTATAACTTTGAAAATTTGTACTCAGATAAAAATGTAGTCTATAATTAAATAATTTTTATTTTTATTTTATATTTTAAATTACTATAATTAATGCTCGAAAAAATTCGAGAGATTTCAAAATTTGTTAGCTTTTCATCTTTGCATATAATTATTTGAAGAACAAATTAAGCTTTTAAACATTAAAATTAAATCAAAATTAAAAAGAGATTGGAAAGTTTTTTGTCTATTTCTTTAATGAACAATATTAGCATTTGATAAATCATATAATTTTGAATTGAAAAAATGTATTCAGTTCATTTGCTCTACGTTTTTAACATCTTTACAATCCCTCATATTAGGAGATATTATATAAGTAAATTAAAAATTATTTTCTACAAAGTTTGTACCTTGGGACATAACTATCTTAAAAGCATCTACAATGCTCGTTATAGTGATGTGTACATACACAAAAGCTTTTGATACGGAAATTAATATTAAATTATGTAAGTATGTCAAAAATAATTCGAGCATACTAGCGAAAATGAGCCAACGCTCCAAACTGGTAGCCTTTTTGCTAAAAACCGCAGTATTTTTATGAACTCAAGTTATTTTTAATTTATTTTGAATGTGCTTTGAAACACAGCTTTCAGAAATAAAAATTCTAATTAAAGTTTCTGGCCAAAACAGGATTTTTTTCATATCACAATTTGGAAAATAATTTCAATGAATATTATATGAACAAGACGATTAAGAAAAGTGTTTACATAAACTATTGCATTGGTACTTCAAAGTTACAATATTATTTTGTTTGCTAGTAGGTATTTCTCATGTAGACAAAATTTCTATTTACATTAACTGTAAAATAAATTAAATATTGTAAAATTTAAATGCAATATTTAATGACTTTATATCAGAATGAAGCTACGGATTGCACATGTTTTTTAATAGAAGATACACAGACCGAGGGAGTGGAAAAACATTGTTTAACTCCGTTATTCTTACCGGTACCAAACTTTTTTGGAAAACCATTTATTCGAAGCGTTTTTTTCCAAAAGTTTGTTTTTGAATAGTCTTTTTCCGAATTCGTTCTTTGTTTTTTAGAATTGTATTATTTTCGAAAACTTGAACTGTATCGAATAATAGACATTTTCAACTTCTTTTATTTTGTATTTCGCCAAAAATACCTTATTTGATAAACGTACATAGTCATATAATTAACTTGTCGTATTCGAAATGTTTTGTTAATTTTTTTTTTTCATATAAAGCTGTTTATCGATGTACTTCGATAGAAGGACGGTTCGTCAGAACGAATACCAGATTTTTGGGAACTTCTATTAATATACATGCACTAATAGGCGATTTGAAAGTTTCTAACAAATAATAAGAATATTCTTATGGAAGAAAGGGATGCTATAAATAAATGAATTATAATCTATTAATGAAATAATACTTTTCTTAATGTATGGACAGTGGTTCTGCGTTCACACGCCTTTCGAGGAAAATGCAGTGTTATATAAAGATATACACAATATTGTAGTCAGTTGTATTGACATACTCGTTTCGAGCATACATATCTTTATTATTAATAAAAAGGAGCTCCTTTATATTCTTGTTAATTCTGCGTATTATTTATTCCAAAAATATTACCTAAATCGCGTATCAATGTTATATTATTGGATTAACAGTTACTAACGCAAATTGTATAGCTAAATTTTAATCTGCAGGTTAGTATGAGTTTTTAATCTAGCTTTTCAATTAACTCTCGTTACAACGGCCTTTCAAATTTTCGCCTTTTCCAATGAGATCTTCAATTTATATTCCTTTACTATCGGAAACAACCACCTCTTTGTAAGAAAATTTATTTCATCTATTAGTGCATTAAGAGCGATTTAATTTTCAAATTCTGACCAATCTGAAGTGTGAAAAGGTATCGTTAAAAATATAATTTCTATTTATGATCTGTATTCCGGTAGAATGCATGGTATTGACAAATAAACAACCCCCAATTTTTGAATGTCAGAGCGACTTATAAGCGGATTATTCACTTCAACGTCATCAAAATATATAAGAAAAGGTGTACCAGTTTTTCCGAGATTCGTTAAGTTAACAAATTATTTTTTTCCCGTGAATGTTTAAAAGAAAAACAGTAATATTGGATCAAAATAAATGTATATATTTTAATGGAAAAAATAAACGTGAAATTATTAAGGTCAAATAACTAGAACATATGATTGATTCAAATTCTATGCAAATAACGAAATATTTCATCCAGAAATATCCAGAAAAAGTATATACACTTATTTTATATAACTTTTTATAACCGTTTTGTAAAACTGTTTTACGTGTAGTCTGATCTTGTGATGCATACCTACATGTAAAATAAAATTACTTAAAATTTCTTTGTCTTTGCAGCTACTACTACTACAATATTATGGAACATCTACAAGCTTTTATAAATTAAATTATACTATTATCAAATGAATCAGGTTTGAAATTAATTAGCTTTGATATGAAGTCATATAATTAATTACTTTGAACCTAATTGAACCACAGCAATAAAGTAGATATACAACTTGTCACCGAATAAATCGAATTGAAGTCAACCATACCAGGAATAATAAAACAATAGTGTACATACGATAATTAATAAAAAGGATACACGCATACGGAGATGCCTGTCGTCCGCATAAAGCTCTCTCTAGCTACACATATATACCGTGTTAATCCCACACCCTCTCCGCCCATTAACGCGCATGACCTCCCTCTGAGATGAGATATATTTTCGATTCCGCGTGGAGCTGCAGTCGTGCATGACTGTTATCATACAATCAGCTCTAATCCTCAGAGGATGCAGCCGCGATCCTTCTTTGTGGTATATATCGATTTGCGTACGCACGTGCGTGTGTATAGGTGACATGAGAGAGAGAGAGAGAGGGGGGGGTAGACTGAACAGACATGAAAGTGAGACTTTGAGAACGCACGTGATGGTAGCCTGACCGCAAGTCACTAGGGAAGAAGTAGGGGAATTACCTGCATGGCCGATTGCCCTAATGTGTTTGGTGAGATAATGGTCAATGATGAAAGAATTATTTCTCACAGCTTTTGGGGGAAAAGTAGTATAATAAAGTTTGGGGAAGTTATGAAGCGGTTAAAAAGTTTATTTGAACGATATGTTATACAGCTATAATTATTAATGCTCGTAATTGTTTCAATAAGCACTATGCGATATTAATCGTTTTATCAATTTACCTTCGTACTTTCAGTAATTGTATTATATCTTAGGGGAATGCTGAAATTTTAAATTGTTATTAATGAGTAACTTTAATATTGCAACCTCGAGAGAAAGTAAACGTGCAACATTAATTTTTTATTAAAAAGTCTCTTAAACCTTCGAAATAAGATAATGAAATTTCTTTAAATATTCATATATATTCTCGGTTCAGCTATTAATCTTAATATGCTGACAAAAGCTTTGTTGAATTTAAGAAGGCTTCGTTACCTAATAGATAACGTTATTTTTAATTCGATTAGTCTAAATTTCCTTTAATCATTTTTAAAAATGATTGCAAGCAAAGTTATCTGCTCTTTTGGTTTCAGCTTAATATTTCTTCAAGTTGGTGAATGTATCATATAATTAATAAAAGAAATTTATATAATGGATAAATGTAAATATTTCATGAATAAAATAGTATATTACGCAACTAGTGCGCGAAGTAGGTGATTCACGCACGAGTCGGGTTTGTAAAACAAATAAGACGAGTGCGTGGATCACTTTGCGCACGTGTTGTGTATACTATTTTTTGATAGAAGTGCGCAAAATACTGCAAATTTATCAAAATAATACAAACTAACGTAAAAAGGGAAATGTAATAAGATATGCGAGTCGATTTTCACTATATTCAAATCACTATAATAGGTTTATTCTTTATTATTATAACATCATGACCTTAACTATTCTACTTATACATAATTTTATCCTATTCACACTTTTTATTAGTTAAATTGATAACTTAGATAGTGTTTAAAAACCATTATACATTTATAAGTAGTATAGAGAATGAATTTGTCGAGAAACAAGTTCTGGCAATGTGTTATACGTGCTACCTGCAATAATTTGATATTATTAATGTAATGTATAGTTTTTATGATTATATTTTACAGCTGCGGTGTAAAATATAATCATTCTCTATTGAAGAAGCAGCATGAAAATAAAATTCTGTGGAATAAACACATGAAAATCAGTATTAAGTAAATTTGACTATAGTCATCTAAAAAAAGGGGTTTTTCACTATTTTCACATTTTTTAAAAATTCATAGCTCTTTTCTGAAGATATGGCCCATCTTGGTCCAGGGCGTTTACAATACAGAATCAGAAAAAAATTTGTCGAACAAAAAATATTCTGTCGTACTCCTTTCTTTTTTTTTTTATAAAGGTACACTAAAAAGCAGCTAATCAGAGCCTTTCAAAAAGAGTCATAAAGAAATATGACTACATTCTAGAAGTAAAATGCAAACTTTTTCCCAATCAATGTTCTATACAAAAAGTTTCAGGATTTTGAGTAAAAAAATGGCAAAAGTTGAGTTTTCACCAAAAATGGCAAAAAAATAACAATTTTTGATGTGCAATAACTTTTATAATTATTGAAATATTGCTCTAAAAATTTAGGAACATGTTTTTTTTTCACAAACAAAACTAAATGTCTACAAATTTTGAGTAATTTTAAAATTTTGAACTGCTCAGTTCACCTGAAACATCCCATATATATACTGTTACGAGTAGAAGCAATAGAACAAAAATAAATTATTTTCAATAAAACTTTCATAATCATTTGAAAATACATCAAAGGACTAGTCGAAGCATAAAAAGTATTCCTATAAACGTCATCCTCGGACGTATATGCCTGAGCCAATAAGGAACATTTCAAACAACTCTACGAAGTAAACTCTTGTCGATGTTCGCATACGGCAGCGCGGCCAATTAATAAAGTTAAAATCTAAACGTGCAAACTGAAAAAAAAAACAGCAACGAACTCTTGAAATGTCGTGCAGCGTGTCTGGTACCTATCTGCGCTTGGCAATGATTCTCGTGCCCCTACACGGCAGCGAGGCTCTCGAGAACCAGCAACAAAACTAAAAATGGAAAAGAAAATGTCATTCCCCGGAGAGCTAGCACGCGTAATATATGGGATAACGACGACATCGTCTGGATGTGCGGCATTATAAAGTGGCTGTGTATATCCGCGCGCGGCTGCGAGTGGCAAATGAGGATTAATTCTCGCGCATAAAAGCGTCACCACCACAGTCACGATTGTCTGAAATATAAAGTTTGTCCATCGAATAGATAACGACGACATTCGCCGAAGCTCGACGCGCCACTTTACCTGGAGTGCTGTACTACGGCCGCTCGTCATTTCAAAACTTCCTGATGTCACTATAGAATATATAGAATCGTTTGCTGTGCGCGCACTCATACATATTCGCGACGCCCTCCCATCTCCCTATATGCTCGGGCTTTCTATTGCGCAGCGTTTCTCTACATACTGTCTCTGCCGCGTCTCCGCTTCCTGTACGTTCAATGCTCGCGATACGCTTTGTTGGTGTGTACGTGTGGGGGAGGGGGGCTATGTGAGAGTATATGAGAGCATCAGCTCCGAGTTTCTATGGTCCCCTTTGGCTCCTCGCGTCCAACTCTCTCGGAGTCTGTCCTGTCCTGTCCTGTCCTGCCGAGGTGATTTTGCATACTCGAAACTTTGAGCTAAAAAAGAGAGGGCGAGAGAGAGAGAATCGCTTGCGCACTCTCCTTCAAGACAGAGTACACGTTATAGACATAAGAGAAGTGTAAATCGGTAAACGAGCTAAATCGAGATGTACTGTGTGGCCACTACTGCAGTAACTTACGAGGTGGCTTTCCCTCCTCCCTCTCCCCATCAATTCTCGAAGTCTGCAAGTGGCATTATTATGCGACTTCGTCATCTACGTTAGCGGACGCATCAAAGATATCAGCAGCATCATCTCCAAAATCAACTATGATTTAGCTAATGTATTGCGTTGGGATTTTGACAATGGCGTCGCTATAAATACCAGTAAAATCTAAGCTTTGTGGATTGGTTCTTGAGGCTACATGAGCAAAGTCAAAGCCCTTAACATTTCTCCTGTACTTCTTAATGGCGAGGTCATCCATCCGACCGACTAATTTAAGGTTCTTGGAGTCACTATTGATAACACACGATCCTGAAGAGGACAGCGTGTTTATCAATAGTTACAGTAATCATCAGGGTACAGCAACCGGCAAAAAAAAGTTTTATTTCTCTTGCGTATTTACGTAAAAATCCATTAAGATATGTTTTGAACAATTTACTCTCCCTGGTGAACCTTTTTAACTTCCATCCTAAAGAGCGGCGTTTACCAGATATTCGTATGATAAGAGATACCTGATGGTTCAACATTCAATTGAAGCATGAGTTGTAAAATATACAATTTTTTCTACAAGTAATATTTATTAGTGCAATAGTGACATATTGACAACAAAACTTTTTGACAAGATCCCCTAACGAGTTTCAGTCTCTTTAGCCAGGAGATTTTAGAGCAACCTCCATCCGTTCCGTCTATGATACGGTCTTACATAAAATGATAACACAACGAATAAATGCCAGTATTGGTACGGTATTATCCGCTATAAATATTAACATTAAACATTTTTTCTCTACGCTTATTAACCCTACTTCATCAGAAGAACCGCCTACGTATCCTCGTACTCAGTCGTCGTATAGAACATCAGGGACCCATACCTAGTCAAAGACATCAGACAGACAGAGGCTCGCCGAAACCGGGATCACCTACACCATCTTGAAAGACATCACAAAGTCAACTGCCACAAAGTGAGAATTGGGACGTTACCGACCCCATCTCCATGGACCAGGAAGACGCGACGATAGACTATATCATGTGGAGTGCACAGTACAGGAAACCTAGAGAAGTAGTTGGCACCGCCTATACTCTACACATTCACACTCTACACAGGGAGGTTATTCTACACGAGCATACTCTACACAGATTTTC
>JAWWEQ010021170.1:0-29459 GCA_035583055.1 Torymus tubicola
TGCAGTTAATTTATACTTATCTGATATACATCCAGTTGGTTGAAGTTTTGGGTAAACGCAAGGTACAGCTTGGCTGAATGAAACTACTTAACCCCATTGTTAATTTTTTGACGCCGTCGAGTGAGTGTCAGCTTCGTCTCGATGTTGAATTTTCTGTTATAACACTTCACTCTTGCCTGAAGAGGTCAGCAACCATACTGACGAAACGTTGCAAGTAATATATATAGGTGTTTTATTAATTTCACCTTGTCGGAAATGGCTTTCTCCATTGTACCTTATCAACATTTCCTAACCTACTTAACTCCAAATGACATATCAAAATAAAAACATGTGGCCGCACAGAGCAGCTGAAACTGACAGTTGACGCTGCGAGGCAGCGATCACAGCGCATGTTCGTGGCGCCTTGCAGCGGAGGCTTTCACACTTTTTACCAACTGAGCGCGCTCGAGCGCGCGATTTGAATTCACGAATATCATTTAAAATTTCATATATGTTTAAATGACGTATATACGTATATAAAATCTATTAACATTAAATTAATTAACGTATTTTCTCAGTTTGATATCTAATCAAAACGCTTTTTTGGGGTATTTTTTTGTTAAAAATCCATTAAAAAATTATTTTTATAAATTTTAAATTAACATTTTAAAATATTAAGTTTCTTTCTTTTAACCGTAAAATTGATTGTAAGAAATTGATTTTTTATTTCACTTACGTTTGCGATAAAAACCTAATTGTTTGAAACTGGTGGTACGTTCCTATAGAAGTTTATTGACATTTTTGCTTATATCTTCTTTTCTTTGATGATATTGGTCTGGCATGAGTCAATTATGTGCCAAAGAGTTGCAAATATCATTTGAATAATTAATTTATAAAACTTAAAAACTAATCTAAATTACTTAATTTTAATATGCTTTACATATTTTTTAAATCTTTTTGTATTTAACAAATACCTAATCAAATAATTTTAATATTAGCTTAAAAGGGGCATAATTACAAGGATTTTCCAATTTAAATATATAACTTAATTGCTAAAAAAATGACAACAAAGTCAACATCTTGAATTAACTGATAAAAATGGATTTAAGTACTTCTGTCTATTATGTCATAAGTATTTATAATATATTATAAAGAGAAAATTCTGATTATACTTTTCCTTATCTTATACGAAAAATTCAGTAAAAAAATATATACATATAAAAATTTCATTTAAATATTTAGCTTGTTAGTTAATACTTACATTCAACCGTTGTATTACCATTTAGTAGTATACACAGTTACATGAGTATCACGTAGAAAGAAGACTTACTTTTTAAAATTAAAGTTTATAATTAATAAAATAATAGAAATTCAAAGAAGGCGGGTGCAATCGAAGCTCTATCTCAGGATCATGTGACGTTGCTATTTGTGTGGCTAACTGGCGCTGGACGCAGGTTTCAAAATTGACTGCACCTTCCCCTACTTCCTACTAGCAGTAGCACAGAATCAAAACAATAGCCGCTCAGAATCAAAACAAACACTGCTCTGAAAAAATTCGAGATTCCCTCTCGAGAATAACAACACTACTCACCTACATTCTCTAATAAAAAAAATTTCGCCGCGAATCAATATTAATTCACATTTAAAATAGTATACCACACATATTACTTAAAGTAATGAAAATACGTTATACTATAGATATTATAGAAATATTTTCTGAATCTTTAGGGAATAGCGTAATGAGTAAAGAAGTAGGTATTTTTATAAAGTGTAAAAATAATCAACACAATTGTTTTTAAATATGTTTATTTTATAATATATAGTAAACAACAAAAAGGTTTTTATATACATATCGTAGGAAAGACCAGCTTGTTATGCATGATATCGGCGTCTAACGCAGCACCTACAGTTTTAGCCCACATAGACAGTACAATTTTAATAGGTACGTCTTACAATTTATTTTAATAATCTACTTCTATATGCAAGATTAAGATCTCGTGTATTATCGTAGGTGCTGTATAAAATACTTTTTAGGTTATGGTGATAAGTGCGCGTACGTGGTATTAGATAAGTCATATCATTTTGAGCGACGTGAAAGTTTTTTAAATCAGCATCGTATAATTCATCAACTCAAACAAGAACATATAGATAACACGTGCAATGCTCAAGTATTTAGGTAATAAAATAAAGAAATAATTTCGTGTCTATTAGCTAAAGCCCAGCGTTTTAAAACAGTGCAGCGATTCTCAACTTAAACGTCTGTGAAATCCTGGAGCGCCCGAGATAGTACTTTTTTACTCGCCAAGCCGAGATATAGTACCTTCTTACGCGCCAAGCCGAGATAGAACTTTCTTACGTGCCAAGCTGAGATAGAACCTTTAGCGAGAGGTTACGTTCCTTACTCGCCAAGCAGGGCACTGCGGCGCCCTTGAATCTGGTAAACTTATAATTTTAATGTGGTCCATCGGAGTTGAGTGTAAGGTAAAATTAAAATTTTTAAAGTGATCGATTGAAGCTGACTGTTGCGTAAACTTAAAATTTTGACTTGATTTTTCAGAGATGACCGTTAAATAAACTTGACACATCATGTATCAAAAGTAATCGCATGCTATTACAAAAGGGGACACCTTCAAAAAAACGCGCCTATCTACCTCATAGCTAGCCTGGAAAAAATAGGTAATTTCACACGTTCCCATCCAGATTTATCGCTAAAACTTATTAAAAATTTTCATTTTATCTTTTTGTTTAAAAAAGGTTGTCGTTCTAATGGGAGGGTTGGCGAGTGGAGCGAGCAGGGAGGCGAAGCCCCACTAGCATACACACACACGCAGACAGCGCGCATCGTCGGGGACTCAGCTGTTCGCGTGCGCTCTCTCCTCGTTAAGTAGAGCGCAGTATCGCCGCCCTTCGTACGCCGTTAGCATTAAATTTTTTGATAGGATTTGACATCAAGTAGAGGCACAAAAACATTCCACTAGAATACCCCCAAAAATTCCCTGCAGGCTGAAGGAAAAAAATTTATAATTTATTTTGCGGGCACTAATTTCGATCCTTGATTAATCGTATACGAAAGCATCTTTCAGCATGAAACTTTTTGCAGATAGAATGTATGTAAAAAGTACTTTCAAATGAATCCCTCATACGTCATATTTACTTCTGCGTTAATATAATATAAGAAATGTGCAAAAAAAGTAAGGTTGGAAAACCCCAAAACATTGTATAAAGGGTACGGCATCGCCCAAGAGGCTTGAGACGACACGTTACGTTCCTTACTCGCCAAGCAGGGCGCTCCCGCGCCCTCGGATAAAATAAAGAAATAATTTCGTATCTATTAGCTAAAGCCCAGCGTTTTAAAACAGTGCAGCGATTCTCAACTTAAACGTCTGTGAAATCCTGGAGCGCCCGAGATAGTACTTTTTTACTCGCCAAGCCGAGATATAGTACCTTCTTACGCGCGAAGCCGAGATAGTACCTTCTTACGCGCGAAGCTGAGATAGAACCTTCTTACACGCGAAGCTGAGATAGTACCTTCTTACGCGCGAAGCCGAAATAGAACCTTTTTGCTCCCAACCGACGATTTATTTAAACCGATAATGCTTTTTCGCTATTATTTGTAATGAACGGATATTGATGACACTGTTAAAATATTCTTAAATTAAATGCACTTTTAATATATTGTTGTACATTAGATTAAAGTTTTTTGTATATGAAACGTCTTTTACCGTAAGGGAATTAACTTTAATAAGTTATTTAAGAAATTTTATGAGCGTCCGTGAGAATTTATAATTATGTCTTGAAATTTCATTAAGGTTACGTGAAAATTCAATAATTCGTACGTGAATGATTCTGCATATACATCTATTAAATTTAATATAAAAAAATATTTTAACAGTGTGTTTGCTCTCTAACCGACATCTATGTTAATTAACAATTAATTTTCAAATAATATTAATAATTATTCTGATACTATTCTAATAACAATTGTCGATTTGCAAAATTTGATAATTCTAATACTTATCGAGAAAATCTATTAATCTACTCGAGAAAAAGAGAGAGAAAAAAGGATAATGTCTCCGCAGCCAACTGAATCATAGGTGACAACGTGTTGGGGTGTTGTTCGCCATCGGGATACAAATTCCCGTGCGATCAGCTGTTAGCTGCTATCCTCGCCGGAGCTTTGCGTTTCGCTGGTTACTGCGCGATTGTACGCCAATACCGGATTTGTTATAATGATCTCGCACGTATTTTAATTAATAAATGTTTGATTATTTTAGTTTTTTTTTTTAAACAATCTAGAGAAAGTAGAAAAGAAAAGAAAAAAATTGAAATATCACGCAAATTCAAATAAGAGTTTTCTTATTTATTCTAATGGAAATCCAAAATTTTTCCTTTAATTTATGTATAAATAAAATATTATTTTGTTGCTTTGCGTTCACGCTTTTCTAAAAATTTGTTTGTTAACGCGTTTACTGCGAAACCACTATGAACGGGATTCGTTTCGCGAGAAATAGTTTTAAGTTGGTATATAATATTACGTGGGACGGGAGTATGGGTGGTGTGGAACGCACAGACAATTTTTGAGATTATCTACCATTTACTCTTAAGTTTTTATTAACAGCGATCAATCACGTATCGGAGGTATTGTATTAGTGTGTAGAAGTGAAAAATCTCATGTGAAGTTGTGGGAGCAGGAAGAATAGATGGGCACAAGTCCGGAACGATCGCCGATAGAACGCGTACGCTGGTAAAGCCGGTTGAGTTAATCCCTGAAAGGAGTGCTGTAAAGGAATCATCTTCTCTGAAGCTCTCGACTCTTACCGCACTGACCCGCCTCTGCAGCTGATGCCGTGCACTTGTATTAACGAATTCTGTTCGATTTCCTCAGCAGCGGTTGACCAGATTTAAATCAAACGTAGGTAAAATTTTCAAAACAAAAACAAACGAATTTTCAGCCAGTCGGGTTGCAGTGCTCCAGGCGTCTTCATTGCAATTTCACTACACCAGCGAAAAAACTAAGCCTCTTCCTCAGACAAAAACTCCAGGAAAAATTGCAGATCACATAGCGAATCACTTGAGCACTTTGAAGCACTTGAGAGAAAGCTGGATGACTTAAAATCATTAAAATCGCTTGATACACAAGAACTCCTCGCCGTCTGCTGTCTCCGCTGCGGCGACAGAGACCATCACTGTGGACAATGGAGAACAGTGTAGCCAGGTTATGGCGATTAATCGCCACATTAACACGGGTTTTAATTACTATATATATTTGTTTACTGGCCACACTGGTGGAGAACTGGCTACGAGGATTTCTGCACATGAAAGCACAATTACGAATCAGAACAACATCATCACTACGTAAACAATAAATGCAAGTTGCTTTTCGAGGACAATGCATTGTTAAAAGATTCGTTAGACAAAATGCAAAGTGCTGCGAATTCTCGGTGCATGGGCGATGAACCACCACAGAATAGCGATCGAAACACTTCGAATGACGGAAGTGCATCGGGCACGAGCAATTACAATAGAAAGTGCATTCAATGCTGTGAGCCAACCGATTTATCTGACAGAAGCAAGAAACATACACCATCAAAAGAGATAAACAGTGTTGATTTTTCGCGAGAGTTAATTATCTCTAATATATTCGAATGTCCGGAAAAGCAAAATTTAGTTATTTTACATACAATCCTCTCTGCCATTCTTTCAACCATAGAGAAAGATGACATTATTTTAACACGTTTGCTTTGGTCAGATAAACAAATCTCGTGAAACTCGCTAAAGACTAACTCTGTTAGACGTTGTTGCTGTGATAATGCTTGTAAGCCTAAATTTACGCGTTTCAACACGAGAGATGTCAATGTCTCTGGTCTTGATCATGAAATAACTGAAAATATAAATAACGAGAAAATCTTTATTAACAAAATGCTAAGTAAAGACTAGATTGCCTAATACAAAAGCTTAAAAGCAGTTGCACGTGGTTTGCAATTTAAATATTGTTGGCATAGAGGTGGTCGTTTCCTAGTCAAGCTGCGAGATGGGGAGACATCGCAACTTATTGTGACCGCCGCGGATTTACAATCGGTTGTCATGACTACCGGGGCTACAAGGCTTAAGGACGCGATGAGTAAAAATAAAAATTCTGCGGTCGTCAGTTTATTCAACAGTAAAGACGACGCGTGCGCATCACGCGAAGCTAACAATGAAGCTTCTCCTTGACTAGATGGCGATATTGCTGGACAGGTACGTTATGTCGGACATAAGACAGAATTTTTAAACATAACCCTTCATATTATCTGTTTGATATTGCTGAATCGCGTCTCGGGTCTAGCATTGGTGATGATTGTGTTCAGATTGATGGTTATTTATTAATCAAACAGGGTAGGAATACTCAGGGTGGAGGAGTCGTGCCGTACGTAAACAACATGTGTAAAGCAACAATTTTGTGTACATCGGCAACTTCATTGGATGAAGGCAAGCCGAAAGTTCTAGACTACATAATATGTAGTGTGCAGCCTACCGTGTTTGTTGCAGTTTTTTATAGACACCCGGATGCCGAGCTTATTGATTCCGATCTTGCTGAAGCTCTTAAGCGGCATTCAGTACGCTTTGCGCATCGAATAATCATGGGAGATCTGAATGCAAACATCCTAGTAAAGGATCCGGAAGCAATATTCTTAAAATAATGAGCATGTGAACTTAATTTATAACTCATTGAGCATGGCGTAACTAATCATAAGGACAGCGGATCTCACACTTGGATTGATGTATTCTTTGTCGACAATGATAACGTAGTAATTGACTCGAATAAATGCGATAGGTCACCTATTGACTGCACAGATGCAGAAATTGATTCCTATTTAGAACACCTAAACAATAATATCATAAAGGCTTTAGATGAAATAGGTCCATTCAAAGAAATCGACCCAAACAAAAAAAAAAACAACCAACGTGGGTTGACGCGTAACTTAAAGAATTGTACGATAAACGCGATGCATCACGTCGGAGATATCTTATTGTTAGAACTCGTAATCACGAACACCGAAAAGAATGCCAATCGCTTGCGCTTTTAGACGAACAACGCTCGAAAGAAGCGCATGACACACTAATGTAAAATAAAATATTCGAGGCTCTTGGCAATGGGAAAGATATCTGGAAGGAATTAAGAAGTTTAGATCTTCTATCGGAAAGTCGGGCTCGTGAAGAACTTCACGGGTTCTCATCAGAACTAAACTCACATTTTGCACGTGTCTCGGTCTCGACCAAAGAATGCGAGGAAGATTTAAATAAAATTATAAGGTCAGCTAGTGATGAAGGCTTTACTTTACTTTTAAAATTACTTTTTCGGACGTGGTCCTAGCTGGTGCACATTTCTCCTCACAGGCGAAGAGCGAGGACGGCATACCACAAAATGTTATAGTTCAAGCTCATCCAATCATCGGCCAACATCTGGTCAACATTTTCAATGCTTCTCTTTCAAAAAGAGTTTTCCCGATTCGCAGAAAAATGCTCATCTGGTGCCTTTAAAAAATACAGCCATTTCTGCTGCTGTGACGGATTTTCGATCCATCGCCCTTTTGAGCTTTATTTCTAGAGTTCTCGAAAAGATTGTGCACGAACAAATATCAGCTTTCCTATCATCAAACAAAATTCTAGATCCACTTCAATCTGGTGTCCGGCCGCGTCATACTACAGAAACAGCTCTATTAAAATTAACCGAAGACATACGATCTGGCATAGATAGGCAAAAGCGGCTGCTTACCATCCTTCTATTGTTCGATTTTAGTAAAGCATTTGATACTATATCGGCTCCTAAATTATTGCAATAACTGATCAGGATAGGGTTCTCCAAGGAAGTAATACTGTGGATAAAATCATATATTATAGATCGTAATCAAAAAGTGGTTACGAAATTAAATGGCAATTCAAGTTAAGTCGCAACCACAGGGTACCACAGGGTTCTTTGCGTACCACAGGGTTCAGTCCTAGGGCCCCTTCTGTTCAGTCTGTATATTAATGATGTACAAAATATTCTTGGAAATTTTAACAATAGTTCCTCGTCGAGTAGGATCAGTCATCTGCTGTATGTAGATGACCTTCAAGTTTACACACAGATAACCAGGGATAGTCTATGTGAGGAGTTGCAGAGCTTGTCCGCTGCGGCTAGAGCAGTGTCGCGGTGGGCTAATGAGAGTACGCATTTACCCGGCATTGAGATTCAGGACGGTGTTTCCATCTCTTTTGTCGAAACTGTAACAAACGTCGGTGTTGTGATGGACTCAACACTGTCATGGAAGACGCAAGTGGATGCAGTTAGCCAAAAGGTTAAGAGACGATTTCGATCTTGCACGTCTAAGGCGCTACACTGTAAGAAAACTTCCATATATATAGATATACTATGTTTACATTCTGCGTTTCAAAATATACACAATGTATATCTATATACATGAAAGTTTTTTAACAATGTACGTAAGCAGGTCGTGGGTTCTCTCGCCTTATCTCATTTGGAATATTGCTCACTGGTGTATCTTGATGTGTCGACAGAATTACCGGCAAAGTTACAAATACTGCAAAATTGATGTGTGAGATACGTATGTGGGATCAAGAGGGTTGAGCATATCAGTCCATATAGAAACCAATTAGAATGGCTTGCACGAAGAGAGAGAAGAGCGTACTTCACAGCGATACAGCTATACAAAATTTCTAACATAGGCCAACCCGCGTATCTGACTCCGTTATTTCAGAAATGGCAGGACAGAACCTGAAACAGAACGGACTGTATGGAGCTAGCAATCCCACCATAGCGTACTGACATAGGGCTTAAATCATTACGGTCTCAAGGTGCGGGGCTTTTTGAACTCGATCCCGCGGAATATTAGGTGTCTTCCTTCGGTTAGCAGCTTCAAAGTAGCGATCAAGAAGCATTTCCTTAATGATCATGCGACGTCGATTGTATTTTGAATACTGATAATAGGCATAGAATTTGACGTTACTGCTGTTTAATAGAGCAGCATAAGCTTATTTCCTAGGAAATATCACATGGCGAGCAATATGAATTTTGACATTGTAAATGAAAATTTGACTACTGTGCAATCAAATATAACAATTAGACATAAAGAGATTAATCTTGTGACTCGGCAGATGCCATGACTTTATAATGATTGCATTGCAACAACCTTGCGCAGCCGCTCGCTGCTGTCTTATTAATCGTATTTCTTTTGAGCTCTACGTAACTTGTACTTTTGAATAGTGCTATGTATTTTGAAGAACAACATGTTATACTTGAAGAAAAATGTTTCTGAACTTTCCACTCAAATTTACGACCACAAAAAAGTGGTTAGAAGTAAAAAGAATAGCACCATTGTAAATAGCAGGAAAAAATATATTGATATACTGAGAAACTCAAAATACGGTTACAAGCTCATTATACCAAGGCCGAGCGTGCGTCGCGTCCGAGCGCAGCGCAAAGAGCGTGCGGCCACTCGTCACTGTTTTTTTTTAATCTTGTCAATATTGAGCCCTTCATTTCTTCAATTTGAAAATTTAGAGTTTATAGCTTAAGATTTTTACTTGCGAATGGTGATATGCATTTTGCAAAAAAAAAAACATGATTTACTTTGAGAAAAATTGCTCTGAACTTTCAACTCGAATTTTCAACAAGAAGAGTTTCGGAGTAAAAATAATAGTACCATTAGAAAGAGCAGGAGAAAATCTATCAATATATGTCTTTTGTTTATTTTTGAGAGGCTGAGAAAACGATTTCGAGCGAGTTGAACAGAGCGTGTTTTATACGAAAAATAATGTGCGCCTGCTGGCTGGTTTCTGGCGAACGCTTCAATATCCTTCAATATCCTTCAATGTTTTATTTTAAAAATTTTCATATTTTGGAACTTATTGATTGTTATAGTTTCGGATATAGATATTTTATATATTATATAATTGTATAATTATTAGAATACATATAATATATGGATTCTAATATTTTTTATGGAAAATTTAGAAAATTTAAGATAGTATATATTGATCTACTATTATATTAAGGTAGTCTTACACACCGATAGGCCACTGAGGCCGAAATTACCTGAAAAAATAAAATAAAATATTATTATCAATAAAAAAATATTATATACTATTAGTATAACTATTTTTGGACAATATAAGTCCTTTCTAGAAAAATAAAGTTTGGCGTAAATTTTTTTTTAGACTAGTTGATGGATTTTCATAGGGTAAAGTGCAAATTATTTGTAATACACCCATCTATAGCACGATACTCTGTATTTTTTAAATTTTTTGATTATTTTTTTTATGCAAAAACCATTTTTTTGTTGTTAATTTTGATAATTCACATGGTTTAAAAAAAAATACTTAATCAAAAAATTTTAAAAATCTAGAGCTTTGTGCCATAGGTGGATGGATTACAAGTAAATTGCGCTTTATCCTATGAAAATCCATCAAGTAGCCTAAAAAAAAGTAACGCCAAAGTTCAAAATTTCTTATCTTGAGAAATGAGCATTGAAAGCAAAATCTCTCGTATCTTCACCAAATTATTAAAAGGCCCACAAAAAATCCGAATCTGCAATAAAAATACCTCATTTTTAACGAATTTTTCATGGTTTTAGAAAATAAAAATAAATAGAGGAGAGATACGATTAATTTGACTGCAGAATTGAATTTTACGGAAAAAATACATCGAAAAATATGTTTTGGAAATTTTTTTAACGATATTTTTACCCTTCAGGTGGCGCTGAAGAGGCTAAAGAGCCCAAAAAAAACAAATTCATCACAAATTTGATTAAAACACGATTAAAATTTGATTGTACTACTTTGCAAGCGTTTATAGGTATCAGAAATATTTCCCTAGTGTTTTTTGAGGTTGCTGATCATGAATATGATGTCAAACGAAAAAAAATTACTCCCAGGGGGCGTTAGTAGACAGTAAACGATGTAAATTATTTGGTTTTTCTGCAAATCTATGTTTTAATCTCTTCTTTGAGAGTTTTCCACAACGTAGATCATAAATTCAAAGTTTCCTTCGACTGTTAATTTTAAATAAGATTTGGAATTCATGATCAGTGACTCGGATAGAAATTTCAGTGTGAAAAATATGAGAATCTAAATTGTTCTCTTCAAATGACCGATGTAGAGGATTTTTGACACGTTTTTGTCGCCTACTAGTAATTTTTTCTCTTTTCATCATCCAACAATAATCTGCCAACATATTCATGCCCCACCGTCCTTGAAATCTGCGTTCAAATTCTTTGAAGTCTTGATGAAACCTTTCACCTTGCGCTATACTAAAGTCCCCGTTATTTTCGGAAAAAATGTCGAACGTGTGAATCAAGAAAATGAAATTTTACGTTTATGAGGCTGCCCAATTTTTCAAAATTGCATACCATTCTTTTCACAATATTTATGTAATTCACTTCTTTTGTATTACCCAAAAACTTGGTTGATACCTCTTTAAACTTGACCATGCTGCTTTATCGACATCATTCATTGTTTTGTCAAAGTTTTCATCTCTAAATAAAGTACGGATTTTTGGACCATCAAAAATTCCTTCGTCCAGTTGAGCATCTTTCCCAAATACTCAAAGCATTGTCCATCTTTGTCTAAAATCTTGACAAATTGCTTTATCAATTCAAGCTTTATATGCAGAGGAGATATTAAAATTTTCGACGGATCAACGAGTGGTTCTTTTAGAATATTTTGTTTTCCAGATTTAAACGATTCTTTTGATGACCAAATTTTCTTTTTGTAGTAATTTTCTCTATCTCTACTATCGAACATACACAAATAACATGGATACTCTGTGAATCCAGATTGTTGTCCAAGTATCATAGATAGAATTTTCAAGTTTCCACATATTTGCCATTTATGTTTCTCGTATTTTATTTTTGTCAAAACCAATTGAAGATTAGAATACTCTTCTTTAAGCGTAGGTGAATGTGCTAACGGTATAGGGTGAACCTGTTCGTAATGTGAGGAAATACTACTTTAAGGCTGCGTTTTGATCAATTAATGAATAGTCTCCAATTGTTGGGTTTGTACACATTTGGTTTGAATTCATCTATTACTTCTTTTAATTCCTTAAAATAGTTACGGAAGATTTCTTCTGGGTTACGATATACACTTACTTTAGTTCTCTTTTCCAACATATTTCTTCATTTTAATTCTAAAGGCGTAAATTCCGATTGTTTATTAGACACACCAGCCTTTCTTAAGAAATCATTAAGACTATTATGATTGAATTTTTCAACAGTTCTCAATTTAACAAGTGAAACATATTCTTCATCACTGTTCAAAGAAAGATTCTCTTTATCCTCATCCGATTCGCTTGAGGACTGAAGTGATAAGAAGGATTTTTCATTGAATTGTCCATCGCTCGAATCGATTTCTTCCTCAGTAATCTGATTTGTTGAATTGTCATCTACTTGCAGAGCATCCAAACCTGTAGTAACACTATCTCGCGACTCTTCATTTTACCTTCTATAAATACTTGTTCTGGCAACTCGACAGTATTAACAGTAGCATAACGTACTCTTTGTTTTTTAGTTTTACTTATATACTCTACTTCTATTAAACAAAAATAGCAATCGTTTTCACCTTTAGGTTTTTCCATTTCGTTGGTTTCGTAAACTTTAATTTGGCCCTTTACTGATTCCAATTAAATCTAGTCATCATTCTGTAACATGATCCACAGACAAATTGTGGAACCCAACTCTTTTCTTGCTGTGTGATTTCAATATCAAAGTATGTTCGATATAAGCTGTTTATGTTTTCTGTAATTTTTCTTTTGCACATTTTATTAAAATATAATGAATAAACATAACAGAAGTTATTTGGATTACCATATCTAAATATTTTATCAGTTCATTTTAATCAGACTAACTGATAGAAATGTTATTATTCTGTAGAATTTATGGATCTTTGTAATCTAAAAAATAAAGTATTAGTTTAACCTGAAGCTCAAGTTGGGGTAAAAGCAGTCCAATTACAATTTTCACTTATTTTGATATGTATTATATTTCAAGCAAATCCTAGTATACAATAGTGGTACTATCAAAAACCTGTTGCTATGAAGTACGTTGTCAATGATGACCACTGCCCTAAATGGGATGTGTAGAATGATTCGTTTGGTCCAACTCTTCGTAGTAACGAAACCAGCGAAGGCGCGCTGTCCGGTATGGGAACGTTAGGATGTGAGAATGATGCCTTAGTATGTCTGACGTCGACATTGTCCTCGTCAAAGTCAGAAAGCTCTTATACTTAGGCCTGGGGGTACGAGAATTATCACTCCTAGGACGGTGGACTCACCTGCGATCGGGACAGGATTCCTAGCGTGTGGAGTTTGCATTTAATTTATGGCACATCACAACCTTCAACCCAACCCTCAATAAACTGTGCTGATACATCCGGCAATAGATTTAATCACAACTGCACAGGAAATCCAGACAACTTCTCTTATGTTTGTTCAATATATAATGGCAAAATAAACAAAAGAAAAATTACAAATAACATAAACAGCTTATATCGAACATGCGTTGATATTGAAATCACACAGCAAGATAAGAGTTGGGATACGCATTTTGTCTGTGGATCATGTTACAGAATGATGACTAGATTTAATTCGAATCAGGATAGGGCTTGAAAGAATTCGAACGCAGATTTCAAGGACGGTGGGGCATGAATATGTTGGCAGATTACTGTTGAATGATAAAAAGAGCAAAAATTACTAGTAGGGGACAAAAACGTGTGAAAAATCCTCTACATCGGCCATTTGAAGATAAGCGTGTGCGTAAACATATAAAAATTCAGATTCTCATATTTTTCACAGTGAAATATTTATCGGAGTCGCTGATCATGAACTTTAAGTTTTTTCCACAATTAACAGTCGAAGGAAACCTTGAATTTATGATCTACGTTGTGGAAATACCCAACCCAACCCAACCCAACCCTCAAAGAAGTGATTAAAACATAGATTTTCAGAAAAACCGAATAATTTACCTCGTTTACTGCCTACTAGCGCCCTCTGGGAGTAATTCTTTTTTTATTTAACATCATATTCATGATCAGTAACCTCAAAA
The DNA here is from genome assembly GCA_035583055.1 of Torymus tubicola. Lineage (NCBI taxonomy): Eukaryota > Metazoa > Arthropoda > Insecta > Hymenoptera > Torymidae > Torymus > Torymus tubicola. The sequence continues at coordinate 14,058 of JAWWEQ010021170.1, forward strand.
AACCCTAGGGTAATATTTCTAATATCTACAAACACTTACAAAGTAGTACAATCAAATTTTAATTGTGTTTTAATTAAATTTGTGATGAATTTGGCCTTTTTTAGCCTTTTCAACGCCGCCTGATGGGTAAAAATATCGTTAAATAAATTTCCAGAACACATTCAATTCTGAAGTCAAGTTAATCGTATCTCGTAAAATTCGTTAAAAAATCTCGAAAAATTCGTAATAAATGGGGTTTTTTCTTTTAACCTTTCACTGCGAAAGACTATATTTTTATGGCAGAGTCTGATTCAGCGTCGAAAAATACGTAATAAAACATAGGTCTGGTAAAGTACAGACAACTCTTTTTGTGGGCCTGTGTAATCACCTCTTGCGTATAAAACTTTTTCCACTTCTTGAAACATATAAATACTTATTCTTAGTTAATATTGTAAATGATTTCCTAATAATTTTACAAGAAAACATGTGGCTTAACATTGTTCTATGTCAGCACCAAATTTAAATATCTTTAATGTCTTGGATATCTGAAGACAAGTTTTAATTCCTATAAGAGACATTTAATTGTGATTATAAAAAAATGCTTGCTTGTGAGAAAAAAATAATAAATTTGTAACTTTTGTTAATAAAGAAAGAAGTAATAAATATGCAAATTACTACATAAGAGTTATAGCAACTGATAATTAGTCCCTCTGAATAACTATCTGGATGTAGCCTCTTCCAATAGTTATCTGAATCTAACAATAATTACTGCAAATCCTTCGCTAAAATTTTACTTTTCAATAAATTATTATTTAAATCTAAAATTCTTAATTGTGTTCTATTGCATAATCCTTCATGTGTACTAATATTTCTGATCAGCATAACAATACAATTGACTCGTAAATGAAATTCGTGAGGTGATAAGTTTTGTAGATTCAATGAATTAAGATTCTCTGGTAAAATTGCTTCAGCCATTAAATTTTTACAATGGTATATATGCAGTGGCAAATATTCAATGATAAATATTCAGTGGTAAATATTCAATGGTAAATATTCAACAGTAAACATTCAATCGTAAACATTCAATAGTAAACATTCAATGGTAAAAATTCAATCGTAAATATTTAATATTAAATTTTCAATTGTAAATATTCAATAAATCGACGTTTTAAACCTTCGAACAAATTAAAGTGCACACCTATTAGATGTATACTTGCTTACACCTGGAAAACATAATTCATATCATTAGTAACATTACAATTGTGAATAGTAATTGATATTAAATTAAATTATTTTCATATGAGATTATAACATGTAAAATCCAAATTTTGAAATCACCTCTCTCTCTCTCTCTCTCTCACTCTCTCTCTCTTTCCCTCTCCCTCTCTATCTCTCTCTCTCCAGTTTTTGGAAGAAAACTAATATCCCAAATAAATAAACATACTTCAATATTCATATGACAATTAAATTTTACTAGTAAATAGGGATTATATGGAACTACATATGTATTTTCTGCCCAACGCTTACTAGTAAAAAATATTTTATTACCATCATTTCTGCAAAGATATAGAGGATATATCCTCTTGTTTTTCTATTTTCATTGAACCTTTTAGGAAAATGTTTTGTACATTTTCTACTTACATATCTATACAGGGTGAATTTTTATTTTGTTGACCACATGGTCCATGAATCATAAATTGTTTAACAATGTCATATAATCTTAGATATATAGTTTTGTTTGGTATTTCAGCACTTATTATTTCATCAATTTGATCAGCATCATGAAATTTATCTTCGTTATCAAGAAAAATTAACATATTTATATAAATTAACATATATGTAGGCAATAATTTATCCAAAAAATATCCCTTTTTACGATTTCTTCTTTTAAATCTTTTACTTTTTTATGAAATAACTTCACAACAATATCGGGTCTGTCTACAGATTCTTCATAAATTTCTATATTATTAATAATTTCTTTTGTAACGCGTACCCGATTCGCGTTCGAATTTCGCGCGCGTCGCGTGAGCGCCCGCGCACAAGTACGATTCTCGGAATCGAGACGCGTACCAGGACCGTCGAAATACCGCGAAGCTGCCTCTAAATTCGGCAAGTCAGGGCATCCATCTTGACTAGCTGTATCGTTGAGATAACGAGTGTTCTGTGCGCGCTCCGCTCTCCTCGAGTTTTTTGTCGTGTCCGCGTTACGTTTCGAGTGTGTGTGTGTGTGAGTAGTGGAGGCGCGAGAACCCGCCACATAACGTACGTTGGAGACAGAGAAAGATAGAGAGAGAACACCGCGAGTAGCGATATACAAAGTACGAACCTACCGGTGCGAGCGAGCTGGTCTCGACAGCAAGTGCGAGAGAGAAAGAGCGAGCGAGCAGCCAGCGAGTGCGAGAGAGAGAGAGAAGAACGAGACGTCGTCTTCCTCGTAAAACTCGGTGAGTTTATGTGCGTTCTCCTCACGGTTTTTATGTAAAAGGCTTGCACGGAGTAGTCCCGTGCAAACCTCCTGTGATGTATACGCGTGGGTAAGTGTCGACCTGCCGCATTTAACGTGCGTTCGCGATTAGAGCAGCTTCACCGAGTACTCGTCCGTTGCGAATTTGAAATCAACGGTCGCGCGAGAATCGCGATAGCTCTTGAATTGTGTATCGTCGTTGTAGTTACGTTATTATTTGTTCTAATATATTTGTTAATCAGTAATAACTCGTCGCGTTGTTTATTCGCGCGACCTTCGCACCCAATCGTTCTTTTCTCGATTACCGCCGCCTCCGCGGGCAAACGATCTGCCGGTCGTTTGCAGCTCTGACTAGTCGGCCGTGCGCATTTCCCCTTGCGCGCGCGATAATTAAAGCCGACTTCCACAGTTATTTCAGAAAGCAGGGTGCGGCAGCACTCTGCATTGTTTACAGGCGTTACCGGAGGCGCATCCCCGGGAGGTCAGATTTAGATTGACTTCCACGGCACCGTGTACTAGGGCCCGAGCTTCCTGGAAGATTTAAATAATTTTAACCCGGTTACAACTGGAGCCTCATACGCGTGTGGACTGGGAAAGGATACGCGTCGCGTATAGTACGTATTTTAAACCGGCGAAGCTTGGCGCTAACTTAGCACCGTATAGCTACGTACGGCTGTTGCAAAAAGGCTCTAGGTGCCATAGCCCGTAAGTGCATACGGGTGCGTGCGTGTGACACACTTGTTCCTATCGTGAGAATGCGATCAGCTGATACGATTGGCGAGTCGTATCACTGACCTACTGCTGAGAGAGAAATAATTTCTTCTCCGTTACCCTAAAACCTTTCTTATTGGGACTTTGGTGTTTCAACCAAAGTAATTAATTATTGCTCAGTTGATAACTAATTAATTAATTATTAATCAACAAATTTTTTTTGTCTTTTTTAGTTAAATATTTTTTTTTAATATTTGACTCGAGCACTTGTTTTTTTAAAGAGCCCAATAAAAAAATTAATTTTTGCAATTTGTTTAAACAATTAAAAATTAAAATTTCTTTTTCTCTTGTTTTTCTTTCAAATTCAAAATTTTAAGGCAGGCACTCTCGCGGTACACGTTGATCGCGCGTTTGAGGGTATCTTAAACAAAATTTAAATAATTTGCCCACGCATTTTTTGTTGCGTTTAATCGTTGCATTTTTTTATTATTCGCATATACATATATTTATTTGTATGTATTTTTTTGTGTTGTTATTTATTGCACATATTTTATTATATATATGTATATTTCTTCGTAAATATTTCAGCGACTAATTTCTCCTCCAAGCGTGCGCAACTTGGTAGAGGAGTCTGGGGAGCAAATCGTCTCGGAGGCGCTCGGGAAGGAGCAACAAAGCCCCGTAGCACCCACCAAGCAACTCCAGGACATCGCCGCAGCCCTGACAGATACAAGTCTGGAGAATTACCAGCCGCAGCAGTATCAACAACAGCACAACGTCCAGCAATTGGAGCTGGATTTCGAAGCGCAGTAAGAGAAGCTGCACCAACAACAAGAGATGCTGCGAAGAGAAGAAGAGCTGTGTGGAGAGCAGCAATGAAACGAAGAGTTGCAACAGCTGCAGAGGAAGCAACTGAAAGCTCTGCAACAAGAGCAAACCAGATTGCTGCAACAAAGGCAGGCCTTCGAAGCTGAGCAGAGAAGACAGCAGCTGTTGCGTCGCCAAAAAGAAGAGGAGCGGCAGGCAGAAAGTCAGCTATAGCAGCTATTACACCAACAGTGGCAAGACCAACAGCGGCAACATGAAATTCAAGGCTATCGGCTTCCCCGCGAGGGAAGCCAAACTAGCGTCAAAGAGGTAGACGAGCTAAATCGCACAGTTAAAAGTCTGCAAGAAGCTCGAAATTCACCCAAAGCTTCGAGTACTCGGTTAGAGTGTCCTCCAAACTCTAACACAGACCGGACTCAGAGGCCGCAGCACGTCAATTATCAAAATTCAACGTACGCCTGCGAATTTGACAGCTGCAGTCCCTCTCCGCAAAGCCATGCCGGTAGCCGAAGGAGGAATCCTCGAAATGGAACTCCTTCGCCCACTGCGATTGGTGCAGCATCCGTACACTGCTGCACGGACAAACCGCGACGTAGGCCAGATTATACAGAAATGGTCAGTCACGTTTTCAGACTCACTCTTCATCACTTGCATTGAAGAGTGCAGAGAATTGGCAAATCTGACACAAGACGAAGTGCTGCCGTCTATGACAGAACTCCTACGAGGCGTAGCAACAACTTGGTTCCGAAATAATCGTACAAATTCGAAATCGTACAAAGATTTTGAAGAAGAGATCAAATACTGGTACGGTGGGAGTAAAGACCAGCAACAGCGGATACAAGCCGAAATGGCTGCCAGGACGCAGGGCCGTTGAGCAATAGCTGGACCGGATCCTTCAAAATATGCGACCACATATTCGGAAAGCGGTGCCAAGCGAACAGCATCTCTGATTATCGCTCGCTGTTATCGAGGCCGAGATGACAATTCGGGCGGAGCAAACGTATCGCTTACCTCCCCCGCCCGAGCAGTCCATCGAGCCTGCCCACGCATATGTACCCCGCCAACCTGCTAATCCAAAGCACCGCGTAAAGCGAAAGTGCTATTAGCTCAACATGACCTTAGATGTTGCCAAATACACCATTAAGTGCCACATCTGTCAGCAGTGAGAAGTTGAGCAACGCGCTCCAGCGGGATTCATGGGACGCAGGATAGTAGAGCGGCCGTGGCAGGTGGTGGCCGCTGATTTAATGAGGCCACTACCTAAAACTGCAAATGGCCACGAGTACATTCTTATATTCCAGGACTTGTTCACGCGCTGGATTGAGGTGATACCAATACGTCGAGCACTCGGCAAAACCATTGTCAAGGAGCTCCATGAACAAATCTGCCTGAGATTCGGAGCTCCTGAGGTCTTTTTATCCGACAACGGAATCGAGTTCAAGAATGCAGCAGTTGAAGGAACATGAATACATCACACGTACACGCCCCCGTATCACCCTGAGGCCAATCCAGTCGAACGCGTGAACCGAACGGTAAAGACCATGTATATGACATGATACGGTCGTATGCCGACGAAAATCACAAGTCCTGGGATAAAAAATTGGCTGAATTGGCGTTTGCATATAATACATCGTACAACAGTTCTACTGGGTATAGTCCTGCCCTGCTCAACTACGGCCGACACCCAGATCCGCCAGCGACTTTGAGGCGGAATGAAGATAACGGTGTCGGAGAGCAGCGAGCAGAAGGGACTACGGAAAATTGGGCAGCTTGCATGGACAAGTTGGGAGACCCGCAGGAACAAGCGGCGGCTAACGTGCAGGTCCAACAGGCGCGTCAAGTGAAATATTATTGCCAAGTTAGCCCCGAAGCACGCCGGGCCATTCGCAATTGTGAAGATTCTAGGCGAAAACACCTATGTGATCCAAGGTGTCGATGGTCAGACGATTCGTCCCGTCCATGCGCAACAGCTCAAGCACTACGTCTCTGCGGAAGAGTCTGACGACGGCGAGGAACCTAACCGTTACGATGGGGTGGATGATCGTGACCACCCAGAGACTTTTCCCCAGAGCGCCCTGCAGAGGCGACCGAGGAAGTCAGCGTAAGTTCCAAAGGCCAAGCGCCGCGGTCCACCGCGAAAGATCGTGCGCGTTGTTATGAGGATGCTAACTGCGAGCGACACACACAATATTTAGGACGACATTCGGCAAATTTAGTGAATCCTTTGTCGATTCAGAATACTTTTGCTTATATTTTAAATATAATTCTCTAAGGTTGTATAAAACAAGCCATTTCTGCATGTAACTTTTTGTGCCATCATTTCTTATACATATGTTTTCTCTAAAACTTGGCATAATTCTACTATTTTCATCACTTTCATAGAAGAGCTTTACTCGATCTAGACTATCACTTGAGATTTTTTATTTCCTCTATTGTTAACTAAATGGGATGGGTTATCAAATAATTTACATTTCGATGAAAGTCGACGAGATGAGTTCGAAAATTTAGCTACTTTTCAAATGCTCCAGTTTTTAGGAAGCAATTTCAAAAGTAACATCTTTTCCTTTTATGTCAGATTTTCGTCATTCAACGATGTTTTCAAATTAAAAATAATTTCTTTATAGTAATCTATTGAAACCTCACTGTCTTCTTCAATCTTAGCATTTTGTCTCTATCACTTAAATGCGGAAAACAAGCTCTAAGTTTGTCTGAAACAAACTCAGTTTCGTTGAATGCTTTATTTCATCGAAGGGATTAGAGCAACGATTGAAAGTTTTAGACATTTTGTCAAATTTTTTTTTATTATGAAAATAATAAATATTGAGAAAGAAAAGATTTTCTAATATTGGGAAAGTATATCTCAGTCATTCTAGTGGCAAAAATGATAACACGTGAGAGTGTACCGATTAAAGTATAACAGGTATGCCCTTACAAATGTGCGTCCAAACGTAGCGTAAAAAGTATACGGGCTGCCGCTTGCCGCTGTCTGTTTGATCTTCCTACTTTTAAATCCTTAATGTGTCAAACTTAAAAATATAATATTTGTATTTTGAATAGTTTAATTCATTTTGATGAAAAAACATGATATTTCTTTGAGAAAATAGACTGTGAACATTCGAATCGAATTTTCAACTAGAAAGAAGCGTTTCGGAATAAAAACAATAGTGCCATTGAAAAGAGCAGGAAAAAATCTATCGATATGTTTCTAGTTCTATTCCCAGAGATTCCATACACGATTATCAGCGAATTGAATAAAACGTGCACTACACTTGAACGCGCCGTACGTACGGGCGCAGCGCGCAGGGCTCGCGCGGTTCCTTGCTGCTGTCTTTTTCATCTTGTTACTTATAAACCCTTTATTTCTCCCACTTGAAAATATAGCGTTTTGACGTTTAAGAGTTGTACTTTGGAATGATGTAGTTCATTTTGAAAAAAAAAGATGATATACTTTGAGAAAAATGGTTCTCAATATTCAACTCGAGTTTTCGGCCAGAAGGAAGAGTTTGGAGGTAAAAACAATAACACCATTGGAAAGAGCAAGAAAAAATTTATCGATATATGTGTTTCGTTTTTTTCTGAGAGACTCAGCATACGATTATGAGCGAGTTGAACAAAGCGCATTTTACGCGAAAAATGCGCCGCGCGCGCTCACTGGCCCGCTCCTGGTGAACACTCTGATATACGAATAGCGGCACAAAGAGGAGATGCGATAACATACGTGGACCGCCGAGTATGACGCATAACTCAGGGATCGCTTACTAAGTGTAATTAAGAGATATTCGTTGAATACGTTGGTATTGGCAATCATATACGCTTATTTTTTATTTGGCGGTGTCAAAAAGCGGCCCGTGTCCCCGGGGACATATCCGCTTATAAGGGCGCGTTTATATGCTATCGCATAGAATTCTTAGTAAGAATTCTATGCGATAAATTACAAAGGTAATAATGTACAACAACCTATTCAAAACGACATGGGGAAATTTCAGGAAAAGATTCTGGGTAGACACGTCGTGAAATACTCAATTTATCAGAGAATGTTAATAAATATACCCCTATGAAGAGTAGTTTTTATATAAAGTTACCTTTGCAAATAGAGAAGAAGCATGCATGTGTCAGTGTGCATAATTTCAATGATGCATGCTTCAGGTGGGCGATAGTGTCTGCATTGCATCCGGTACAGCACCATTCAAATAAAGTGTCATCATATAAGTTGTATGAAAATAAATTGGATTTTAAAGGATTAGAATTCCCTGTAAAGTCTCACGAAATTCCGAGATTTGAGAAAAAAAAATAACATTTCAGTGAATATCTATATTTTGAAAAAATCTGGTGGGAAGTTTAGGATTGTACCGCTTCACATAACATTGTGTAAAATGGATTCTCACGTCAATCTTCTTCTTATACAACATAATTACAATGTAGAAGAAGAAGATGCAAAAGAGCTGAATGAAAAAAACTGTACTTATTTTTCATTATGTATGGATTAAAGACTTGGTCTCGTCACAGCTTTCAAAACGTAATAGTAAAAAATATTTTTGCGATCGATGCCTGCATTACTTTCGAAATGACTTTAGATTATGACACATGAACGAGATTATGCACAGATCAACAAGTGTAAAGTGGAGTTACCGAACGCTAAAAATAAGATTTTGGAATTTAAAAATTTTAATAACAAAGAGAAAACTCCATTTGTTGTATACACGGATTTCGACTCTCTGCTCAAGGCTGTAAATAAAGGAAGTGCATATCAGCAGCATGAGGTACTCACCGTGGGATACTATTTGAAATGTAGTTACGATGACTCTTTATCATATTATCGTGACTATAAAGGATCAAATCCTGCAAAATGATTTTCGCAAAAATTACGAGACTTAGCTGAAAATATTGAGACTGTTTTCTGGTGTCGATACCTATGAATACACTAACATTTGAACAAGAAATGGCTTTTCAGAACTCATCGTCTTGTCATATTTGTGAGAAACCGTTAGATAATATGAAAATTAAAGGTCACTGTCATCTCACCGGAAGGTAAAAGTACATTTTAGTACAAATTTATAAGTCAACATATTTAACATCATATTTATTATTATATATTTTCAGATATAGAGGAGTTGCGCACGAACGTTGCAGCTTAAATTACCAAGATTCCAGAAGCATACCAGTTACTTTCCATAATCTTACCGGATATGATTCACATTTTTTAATCAGAAATATTGCTCAAGATTTCCCAGGGAGTGTAGATTTGCTACCGTTGAACAAAGAACGCTTTATCTCATTTACTAAACACATTGATGGTAGCGACATAAATTTCAGATTTATTGATTCTTTTCGGTTTATGGCTGCATCCATATGCTGATGGCTTGATAAATTGGCATCTTACCTCAGTGACTCCGTACCCATTAATTCACTAATTTAACATCTAAGTGTTCGAAGCTTAAATTTGTTGACCAGACGTTAATAAAATCTGATATAAATTAAACATTCTAACCTTAAAAGTTATTACTACAAAGCACCAAAACATTGTTTTGTACCACAAATAACATTGTTTGATGACTTATCTTTTAACTATATATAAGGAAAAACACACACTAATACGGACTTTTCTTCTGCGTAAAGGCACACTAACCGGGCTTTCTACCCTAAATACATCAATTCATCAATTTAATATTCAAGTGTTAGAACCTTTTAGTTTATTATAAAAAAATTAAATCAGTCTGTGCGCGAACAACTAGAACACAATAAATGCGCCCTGTTGCAGTACATTATCTATTCCTTAGTCGAGCGAGCGTTAAATTGTGCCTATAGTATAGTTAATGCGCCAGTCGGAGAAATTTTTCACTTGAAAGTCGAAAAGATATTATGCAGTTGCAAAGCACGATGGGAACACCGGCTCGCATGATATTTTTTACGCCTTTCGGTAGAAATTCTCTACCGCTCTTTTCAGTGTAAGAGTAAAAACTATTGATAACCTAGAATTGCGAATAGTCGATCAAGACGGAAACTTGGTTAATTTTCGGGGAGAAATTATCACAGTTAGACTCCACATTAAATCAACATAATGGGTATTGTGTAAAATAATAAAGTTGGTCGAGACTTTAATAAGAAAACGTCATGCCCTCAGACAGTCAGTTGTCGATGAGTGCTCGAAGCGATAGCATCACAGAATATTCATTCTCCGTCTGGGACTAAAAGTCCATCATTTTGAAAGAAAATAACTTGTATTTTCTGTAGCTGTTGCATTCAACAAAATGGCGGAGAGTCTGAATATACAGTCATCTGTAGTATTCGATGAATCTAGCGCACACTACGAAATACATGCGCATCAGCCATATACCTCATCAAGTTTTAATAACAGTGATGAGATACGTATTGCCGTTCAACATCAAGATCTTTGTCTACTCCCTTCACGTAGTTCATTACATGTACATAGGCGATTGTTAAAAGCTGATAAAACAATTGTTGCAAACACGAAGCTGGTTAACAATACTATCTGTCATGTATTTGAGAAAAATCGCTATGAGATTAATGTAGGCTTAACTAATAATGAAAGGCTATGCATCATTTAACCCGAGTCAGAGTTTGCTCATTGAAAATGCTGGTTGGTTAGATGCCGCAGAAACACAAACTCTCACCAATGAAGACGGCTACTTTTATGTGTCTATACCTCTAAGCATGATTTTTGGTTTCGCTGAAGATTACCATAAAATTGTAGTCAATACTAAGCATGAGTTAATACTCACGAGCTCCAAAAATGATGTGAACTCAGTCATTCTATCATCAATCGCGAGAGACAATGCTCCAGCTGCATATGACGATTTTAAAATTGATTACTACAAAAGTTGAATGGCTTATACCCTACATCGTTATGTCTGACAAGCAAAAAATACGCCTATTTAATTTTCTGGTTACAAAAATGCTCTGCAATGCCTTCTCATCATTCAATATGGAATACGTCCAAAAGCAACGAAGAAATTTTAAAATATCAATGTGTCATCATTAAGAAAAGATTGTGTTCAATGTATACTTAGTGCTTATAAATAAATTATGTAAACATTTTTAAACAAATTTTAAATAAATAGCTTGAAAGGATACCCCCCGTTAAGTAAGTTGAAATGCCCGCTCCGGGGATCGGTAAACTAAGTTTACTAAATGTAAAATGCCTTTCTACATGTAAAAAGGAGAAGTTTGCCGAAAACCCGGTCATCCTAGACCGCTCCTGAGCCTCTATAAGTAAAAAACGGCTTTTTTCGTAAATATTTTCTTTTCTCCGCGTGTATCGGCTTCGGCATCTGAAAAAATTCACACGTATACTTCATCAAAAGACAAACATACCTGATTTTTTTCAAATCATAATATTGAGTCTATCCTCCTTAAAAAAATTCGAGAAATATTCAATCTGCATTAGCTTCGCTTTATTAGGGACCTACAGTAATTTTTTTTTAAATAACGTGTTTTTTCACTAGGAATGAGATGGTGTGATTCAAAATCCGCATATCGAGCGGGGTCCCTGCTAAAAATTCAAAAAACCGTGTTTTTTTACGTTTTTGGCCGTAACTCTTGGTAAAAAATTCCTACAGTAAAACTGATCAGCCCATTGGATTCTACGTGAAAAAGTACATCGTACACATATATGATAACCCTCATATTAATACGGGGTCATAAATGAAAAATTTAATATAAAAAAAATAGATAAGAAGATTTTAATAATGCAAAGTTGAACAATCGGAATGGATGATGACAAAAATCATTTTTCAGATAGAATAATATTTTGTAATTTCCTATACTGTACCACTACTGTCGCTGCCTGGCGGCAGACAGAACTGGTACAGTTTGGGCCGCCATCTATCGTATCGCTTCTGCTATTCCGTTCCACAGCATGCACAGAGCGTGCTCTTTTTGTTGGGATTTAACGTGCGAATACTTTAAGCTTAACATTTCGAATAAAAAACAGCATTTTTTATCCCTATTTATTATTTAGATTACGCAAGATATTTATCAAAAATTTCGAAACCAGCAGAACAATTAACTAGCTTATTTGACTATAAGGATGTAGTGTCCGTTATAAAGAAAGATAGCAATGAAGACTTTAGTTATATTTTCGACTAAAACTGCCATGTAATATTAATAAATATGTTGCAATTGTAAGAATGAACACAGCTTTTTAGTATACGAGCTTGTGCTCACTTTTCTGAATGTAATATATGATTTTTTCACTAAAATCACGTGCATCTACAGTCACCACATTAAAAGCATCGATAACTAAAGAGGGCTTTGGGCACATCGCTAGCTTTAGAAGACAAGTTTATATCAAACCGTAAAAATTCCAGAATTATTTAAAATTAATTACAACGATTCGGATTACTTTATTTTTGCCGGTACAGAATTTCTTAAATGCTTTGTCTGTAATACCGAAGGCCATTTAGCCAAAAACTGTTCCAATAGTTCACAAAACTTAAATGCCCAGAACTCTAGTCATCAAGACATTACTCAAATGGAACATCAAAACAGACATAACACAGTGAGTACAGCTGGTCTTGGAATAATATCTCAACTTAATAATAACAGCAAATCTGATCCAAAGACCGAACAGACAGTAACAAATTAGAATTCACATATTGGTAATGTTTCTACAAACAATGACAATTTCAAACGCACCCACTCTTTAGTCAACTCTAATGAATCTCAAAAAGATATACCAGCTGGAAAAAAGCAGCTAAAATAGACAATGCTGAACAGCAAGATAGTCAACAATCTGAAATAGAAATCGCTGAACAACATCCCACCATACCACTACTAGACGATTTAGATAAAAAGCTAATCTCAATAAAAAATTACTTAGACACTGCAAATACGCTTCTTAATTACAATCAATTCAAGAGTTTATTAGAAAATACCAATAAAGTAAAAGAATCACAAAACATCATATTACAATACACAGATGACCTAGAACTATTCACCAAATTCATAAATGAAGACGTGTACCCTAATGTGAGAAATTCCTCCATAAAAAGTAAATGTACAAGGCTATTAAATAAAATCAACAATAAAAATAATCAAACACCAAATAGTACACCGGTAGGCTCAGACAACGAAGAACAATAATAAATAAAAATGGCCAAAATCATCCAATGGAATCTAAATGGCCTCAGTGGCCATTACGAACTATTCCAGCAGCTGATACTAAAAGAACAAGCTGACATAATCTGCCTCCAAGAAACAAATCTTAAATACGATGAGACCATAAAAATAAAAAAATTCTTAAGTTTCAACAAAAACAGGATCAACTGCCTAATCATCCACAAAGATGGAAATTCGACAAAGCTAATTGGACGCTCTACAAGGATATAATTACAAATACTATAAATAATAGAGGAAACCCTATCCACTCTATGATTGAAAATAAAAACATAAATATTAACAAATTATTGGACGAATCCAACAATATCATCTTACATTCAGCAAATCAAAGTATACCGAAAACAAGCGGAAAATATCAAAAAAACAAAACCGAATGGTGGAACGAGGAATGTGAACTAGTCATCAAAGATGCCAAGAAAGCTCTCAACCGTCATCGTAAATGGAAAACCATGGAAACTAAAATAGAATATACGCGTCTCAAAGCTTTAGTAAAACGAACAGTAAAAGAACAGAAACACAACAATCATGGATAAAATTTATACATTAAATTAATTATAAAAATACAGCAAAAAATTTATGACAAAAAATAAATTCCATAGCAGGCCATAAAATCCAAACATTATCTACATTAAAAGAGGAAAACCAAATTATCTCAGATCCATATGACATTGCCAATATCCTTGCAAAACAATTTTCCGCCAACTCTAATGACAGCAACCATAACGAAGTATTTTTATCCCACAAAAATAATACGGAAAGCAACATTACTATCAACATAGAGGATACCGAAGACCCAGCACCAAATACCATGAATAGTCCACTAACAATGATCGAATTGAAAGAAATAATTTCAACCACAAAGGATACCAGCCCTGGACCAGACGAGATTCCAAATATCTTCCTAAAACACCTCCAGGAAGCAGCTTATATCATCCTTCTAAAAATTTTGAATTTAATCTGGTCCAACAAACTATTTCCGTATATATGGAGTCAAGCTACGGTAATTCCATTTCTCAAACCAAATAAAAATAAGCATGATAAAGAAAGCTATCGACCTATCGCTCTTACATGCTGCCAATGGAAATTATTAGAAAAAATAATTAATAAGAGACTACGCTGGTATTTAGAAAGCAATAATATAATTAATGCCAACCAAAGTGGATTTAGAGAAAACTGCTCCACAGCTGACTGTCTGGTAATGCTTGAATCACACATCCGAGAAGCATTTATGAACAACCAACATATGATAGCACTATGCCTTGACATGGAAAAAGCATACGATCTCATTTGGCATCGGCGAATTCTCGATATTCTACTAAAATATAAAATTACTGGTAATATGTTCTACTTTATAAAAAACTTCCTTCACAACAGAAGATTAGAGTTAGAGTCAACAACACATACTCCGATTCATATAATATAGACAACGGGGTCCCTCAATGTTTTGTCATTAGCGTGACCATTTTTCTACTTGCAATAAATGACATATTACACTGTACCAAACAACCGGTAGAATGTACAATGTTCGCCGACGATGTAACCGTCTTCATAAAAGGCAAAAATCTACAGACCAACCAAAAACTTCTACAAGAAACACTCAATAATTTGGAAAAATCCTCAAATACTGCTGGATTCAAAATTTCAAAGTCTAAAACACAAGCCATAATATTTAGTAAGAATAGAAACCAGGATGAAAATCTAGTATTAAAACTAGGTAAAGATACAATCAATATAGTAGAGGAAATAAAAATTCTAGGAATGATCTTCGATAAAAAACTAAATTGGAAATGACACATCGAAAACTTAAAAAAACAATGTTGTAGCAGAATAAACCTATTAAAAGTGCTAGCAGCCAAAAACTGGGGTACCAGCCAAAAAATTATTATAAACACTTATAATGTCCTAATTCAGTCAAGATTAGATTATGGGTGTATAATATATAGTTCAGCAAGTAAAGACATGCTCTCAAAACTAGACCCAATACTAAATGCAGCGGCTAGAATAGCCACGGGCGCATACAGAACCAGCCCTATCAACAGTATCCTATCAGAAAGTGAATTAATGTCATTGGACCTAAGAAGAAAAAAACTTACAATGAATTATAGTACGAGACTATTTACCACCCCAAAAAATCAAGCACGTTCTCTATTATTTAGAATCATAGACTCTACTGACAGCCCAACGATCGAACCCTTTTATGAACGCACAATAAAACTCTTTAATGAATTTAATATAGATACTACTCAGATTAAAACCATTACAACATACAACTCACATTATTG